>BOPN01001547.1:62500-75000 GCA_017312705.2 Penaeus japonicus
ATAAAGAAAACGTAATATTATCAAACAAAATGTTAGGATCAAGTTGTTTTTAACATATTCAACACATACCATATCATAAAATATTATCATACTAATATGATATAAATTGCTTCCTTTTCAGAATATGTATCAGTATTAGTATTAGTATACAATACATTAGGAATCTTTTTACAAACAAATATCAGCTCCTTCATGCAAGACATGTAAATTTTCATGATAGTTCTATTAGCTTGCGAATCCTTTCCGGTACGAGCACGGTGCATTTGGATTAAGATTAAATGCGGTATTTATGTCCATGGCGATTCCAGGGTCAAAGGGTTATGTGGTAATCTCTTTCAGCAGAACGCATTTTTTTTCTTTTTTTCTTTTTTAAGGCCGTTTAGTATCCAAATTCTTTATTCGAAAGGTTAAAGGGTAATATTGTAATTCCTGGGCGCTGTTTTCTTAAAACATTTCAGATATTTGTCTTTTCTAAGTCTGTTACGTCGCTGTCATATTATAGAAACTTCTCACGTTACGGCCAGTGAACATGCTTAGAAAAAGAAGAAAAACAAAAAAAAGAAAAAAAAATATATAGTATAAGGACAGAAAAAGCAGTAGCAGAAGAAAACACACACACACACATACACACTCACTCACACACACGCACACATACACACACTCACTCACACGCACACACACACGGACACACGCACACACACACGGACACACGCACACACACACACACACACGCACACACACACAACTGGCGGGCAGTGTAAGAGAATCTGATTCCTTAAAAGCTTTTCTAGCGAGAGCATTAGCCGACATGTAACATGATATGGTACAAATGGATGATCTATTACCTGGAATTATGTGTAATACATCTATGTTTTAGGACACGGACATGGACACAGAAACATAATAAGCGGACGTGTATGTACGTACATGTGTGTCTATGTCTCTCTCTCTCTCTCTCTCTCTCTCTCTCCACACACACACACACACACACACACATATATCCACACACACACACACATACACACAAGCACTGTGTACCTTTTACCTCTTTACAGAAGACAAAGGAAAGCATATGACCGAAAGTTTATTTTTCTTGCAGAGACCGAGAGAGCAATCGTCTCGGCAGGAAGAAGAAACATAACTCGGCCTGGAGATTGTTTTACAGTTTTGTGAATGCGAAACAAGAAAGAGAGATAGTTTGAGATTGAATATAAAAGCAAGTCTGTTGACTCTTTTAGATTCTCAGTATCATTGTTTGTGTTTATTCTTGCACAAATACGCAGACGCGGACACACATATATTTACATAAAGATAAATATATATGCATCTATCTGACTATCTTTCTATTTACATGTAAACACACAAACACACATAAATAAACATTCGTACATACATACATACATATATATATATATATATATACATATATATATATATATATTTACACATATGCATATATATATATATATATATATATATATATATATATATATATATATATATATACATATTTATACATACACACACACACACACACACACACACACACACACACACACACACATATATATATATATATATATATGTATACACACACACACACACACACACACACACACACACATATATATATATATATATATATATATATATATATATATATATATATATATAGGTATATATATAAATATATATAGATAGATATATATAAATATATATATATAGGTATATACATATACATACATACATATATATATATATATATATATATATATATATATATATATATATATATATATATATATATATATATACATATATATATATATATATATATATATATATATGTATATATATATATATATATATATATATATATATATATATATATATATATATATATATATGTGTGTGTGTGTGTGTGTACAGAAATACATACATAAACATATAGAGTGTCTATATATCTGAAATACCAGCGATGCAAAATAAATGATATTAACTGACACACTTATTGGATTACACTAAGGAATTACTTCGATCCTGCAACCTCGGCCTAAATTGGCAAGCAGATTGGGAGGCCTAAGTGCAGCCTAAGAACTCCGACTGGATTCCTTTTCCTCTTCGTCCAACCCTTTTCCTTCGGCTCCTCAAAACTCAGGAACTCCATTAGGTATATTTTGGCTGGCAATTCCTTCGTAATATGATGCATCTGTAAGCGTCCTGTGTTTTTGTGTGTACTTTTTTTTTTTTTTTTTTTAGGGGGGGGGGCTTTTGGAAAGTATTTGTGGGAAGAAGTTTGGCTTTCAGGTTTAAGGTAAAAAATATTAGCCATTAAGTTTCAATGTAGATTTGTTCTTCTTTTTGGTTATTGATATTGCTATATTTGGGAAAATTGTGATTTCCATTAGGAAGAGAAAACTTACAACAAAGAATTAATCGACAGCCTAATACTCTAAGTGAAGCATTTCAATTTAAACTCGAGCTTATCGGTAAAACGTGTTATCCTGTGTATATACGATATATGTACACACACATATATCTGTATATCTATATATCTATATCTATATTTATACACACACACACACACACACACATATATATACATATATATATATATATATATATATATATATATATATATATATATATATATATATATATATATATATATGTATGTATATGTATATATACATATATCAATATGTACACACTCACACAAACATATATATATATATATATATATATATATATATATATATATATATATATATATATATATATATATACATATATATCAATATGTACACACTCACACAAACATATATATATATATATATATATATATATATATATATATATATATATATATATATATATATATATATACAGTATATGACAATAGATCTTACCTATATATATATATATATATATATATATATATATATATATATATATACCTATATATATATACATATATATATATATATATATATATATATATATATATATATATATATATATATATATACATATATATAAGCATAGATGTTATGTATATATACACATATCTTTAATTGTATCTAAATAGAAAGAAACCGAGAGAGAGAGAGAGAGAGAGAGAGAGAGAGAGAGAGAGAGAGAGAGAGAGAGAGAGAGAGAGAGAGAGAGAGAGAGAGAGAGAGAGAGAGAGAGAGAGAGAGAGAGAGAGAGAGAGAGAGAGAGAGAGAGAGAGAGAGAGAGAGCGAGAGAATGAAACACAGAGAGAGAGAGCGAGAGAATGAAACAGAGGGAGAGAGAGAGAGAAAGAGAGAGAGAGACAGAGCGAGAGAGAGAGAGACAGAGCGAGAGAGAGAGAAACAGAGAGAGAGAGAGAGAGCGAGAGAATGAAACACAGAGAGAGAGAGAAACACAGAGAGAGAGAGCGAGAGAATGAAACAGAGGGAGAGAGAGAGGAGAAAGAATGAAATGGAATTCCGCGCGACCTCAATTGCACCACTCGTCTTAAAATACGTTTCCCAGCGTTATTGTTAAATATTTCTGATCGCGGGTTTACACAAGCTGTCTGTACTGTGTGTAAGGTCCGCAACAGGCCGATAAAATTGCCCATAACACGTCCGCCTCTTCACCCATTCGCTGCCAAGTTTAAGAAACAAGTCGCGTTCCGCTTTATGGAAACGGAACACGAAAGCGTGATATTTTTTCCACATTTCTTTCCCCTTGGTGTCCCACTCTCTTTCTCCCTCTATATTCGCCCATCTACTTGTCTCTCATCCTTCCTCTCTCTCTCTCTCTCTCTCCATACATATATATATACATACATGTATATATACATATATATATATAGATAGATATATGTGTGTGTGTGTGTTCACGCGCACACACACACACACACACATTTTTCCGTCTCGTTCTCGCTCTCTCTCTTATTCTCTCTTTCTCTTTCTCAATATCTTTCTATCACTCTCATTTTCAATTTCACTTTACTTTTCTCCGCGCAACTGCATTCATTACGTATAATACTGGCCAGTTTTCAGACAGAAAAGTCCCACAACATAAACTTTGCCTCAAGCATCTCGTGGAGTCGACTGTAAAGTTTCGAGACTTTCGTGTTCATTACGGGATAACGACCGAGGGCGGATACGCAAAAGCATTTACCATATTGTATCTCTCAGCGGAAGGGTTACCATGTTATAAGTCCTCAGAGAGTCATACTCAAAACGCAGATATCCGCCATGGTGTGACGTCTTACATAACAAAGAGAATTTTAAGATATAAGTGTTTGGAGGCAGTTGCACGAGTTTCAACCCCGATTAAGCGGGGATTCATATCCATATTTTTTTTATAATAACATACTTATTTTCCCATAACTGATGTAGAAAACCTAAAATCCTATCTTCTCGTGAGACTTCTCTCCTACTTGTCTTTTCCCCCCCCTTTGCCTTTGGCTGCTGCCTCTTGGTGGTGAGACGTACTTCGTTGGAATGTCTCTTGAACTATCCTTGGACTCTTCCTGCTGTAAAGTTCTTCCTAGAAATGATAGCTCCTGTTGAGAGTTGCTGTCTTCTATTTTTGAAAATTGGGATAGGTATTTGACGTGACTTGAACTGCTTTGTATGTGTTACTTGAGTATTTTGTTGCCAGATAATATATCAAAGTTATTATAAGATTGCACTTTCCCTTACGCTACACTTCTTGGATTTAATATATATTCATTTTCTTTTTGTTCTAATTTCAATACATATTATATTTTAGGCACCAACTGATAATTCAGCTCGCTACCCAAAAGAATTGTCAGGCTTATCTTAAGCACCAGTTCCTCCAATATACTTCTATTCTCGTGCTGCTTTCTTCTTGACAGATATTCTCAGATCAATAAAATTTTACTCATTTCAGTTTCGAAGCTGCATGCTGAACACACTTCCAGGCGTTATTTTATCACATGTCCTATTATTTATTTATCTGACTCGCCCATTATATCATTATTTCCCTTGGACACCTCTTCTATTAAGGCTAATGTCTTCATCTGAGAAATTTTGGCGTCTTTTCTCCTGAGGGTCTTCCATATTGTTGGTAATATCGTTCGAAAAACAGTGGCTGATATCCTTGGCTTCCTATTGGTTGTTACCTCTAACAGGAAAATTGTTAATTGGTCAATCGGCTATCGAGCTGCCCTCTTTTGACAATACGGGAAATTAGCTTACAAAGTAAACATGAACCTCACAATGTGCTTACAATATTGCAAAGTTAAAAGTGAGTGTAGCTGTTTTACAATATTGTAAGGAGATTGTAAACTACAATGTTGTGAGTCGGTTACAAGGTCCTTTACCTCGTACTTGACAGCTTGTTTTGAGTATCCGGTCCCAGGACATTTTCCAGCAAACTCAGATTTGGGGATTTTTTTCTTCTTTATTATTGGCATTATATTAACTGTAGTGCCATAATTGTTTTTATCATTACTATCACAATCCATACCTAAAAGGTATGTGTGTATGTGTTCATACACACACACACACACATACATAGATACAAACACACACACACACACACACATATATGTATATTTATATACATATATATACGTATATATATATTTACACAGATGCATTATATATAAATTAATATAGATATATATTATACATAAATAAATAAATATATATATATATATTATATATATCATATATATATATACATATATATATATATATATATATATATATATATATATATATATATATATATATATATACACAAACACACACTAACCCTAATGCTACAACCAAAGAAGAGATACGACAGAAATGTGCCACATAAGGTCGGGATCAGCGCCATCTTCAGGCGAGGACCATGACTAAACACTCCTTATGAAAGGATTCGGTCAGACGCGGTTTTCCAATCATATTGGGAGTACGTACAATCACCCAAGCAAGAGTTACACGTTAAAATTACCTGAAGTTGTCAATTAGTACTTTCTAGTCGTTTGAAACTGAAGTGTATGTATCTATACTAATTTCAGTATTTTCATATAACTGCAGACATTACAGGAAATTTATGACACTTATGACAATATATGACAGATATCTCAGCACCTATTAATACACACTGTATGTGTTATAAAAAAAATCATATTCTTACCATCCTTTGTTACTAATTGAGAGAGAGAAACTCGCTGTGTGTGAAGATGGGGAAGGAAGAAGGAAGAGGAGAAAGTTGAGGGAAAAGAGATAGAGAGAGAGAGAGAGAGAGGCGGGGGGGGGACTAAAAATCAATACGTCCCGAAAGTTAAAGCAACAAGTAAACAGCTCAATAAGATGTGGTTACCATGAGGCGCCCACGTAGAGGAAGGAAAAAGCAGGCCAGGAATCTATTTATAACCGACCCGGCAAGTCAGGGTATGAAAAGTTTGACCTGACTTGTCCTCACTCTTCGACGGGGAGCGGGGAGCTACCGTTCCCCGCCCACGCCGTGGAATACACCAGCCTAGGTAGAATCGTCCAACAAGCCACTCGCTACCAACGTAAATATCACCATATCACGTGCGCCGTTAGCTCCCAATAAAGGAATCTAGATCCATGTCTGTCCTCGGTTCATGTTTGGATGACCGGACATACAAGGCCTGGAAGCTACTGACGAACTAGATGATAATGATAATAATAATAAAATGATAATAGAATATAATAAAAAATATAATAATAATAAAAAAATAAAATAATTAAAGATATAATAATAAAAAAATATAATAATAAAAATATAATGATAAAAAATATAATAATGCAAAAATATAATAGTAAAAATAATAATAATAATGATAAAGCAGTAACATGGATGGAGAAACTAGCTACTAGGAATTTCCAAAACAGGTCGAACAACTAAAATCTGTACACCCTTGCATTTGTCAGATGAAACCTAACCAACCTCATACTGTTTTAAATAGTAATTCACTTTCTTATGCTATTTCATCAGCATCTGTGTGGTTATCTATTCCTTTAATATCATGTTCATCTACATCTACCAAGAGTTCGAAGACAATCAAACTGGCTTTATTGTCTTATAAGTCATTGTGATTGTATCATTATGACTGATATGGATTATTAGACATTTCAAATCCATTGCAAATGAATATGCTATCTACGCATGTTGATGTTCATTCATTAAGCTTTGAGAACGGGAGCACGCTTTGTTTTGATGTTGACAGACCGTCACATATATCTTTGATCCAGTTTGAACAAAGTCGATCAGATTATTGTTTGAATGGTTCACATCATACTTTTTACTGAGGTATGTGTTTATGTTGGTCTTAATTGGTGAAATAATATTAATGTATAATGCAAATATGAATGAGGAAATGGATGATAAAACTTGGCGGCGATTGTACTTTCAGTGTTTCATTGTTTACCATTTTTCTGCTAGTATATGACTTCTGATTTGGTGTTTATAGTGAAAACATAAGATAACCGGATATACAGCAGAAAAGGATGGGGCATGTACATTGGAATTTGATTAACAAGATATTTAAGATGATCCTGTAAATTACTTGACTATTGTGATTATGAAAAGTTGATAACATTTACTGTTAGAAGGTATAAGTGTAATGTTAAGGTAATTATTGGGACCAGTTTATGACTTATGGGTTTGTTGTGGGAAATATCTCTTGACGAGGCGTGTAGTTATATTCGTTCAGTTTTATAAAGTTATATTTGAACAGCTGTGATAAAATGAGGCCTTGATTCTGGTTCTTACCTATGTATATGATTTACGCTGAATCCAAACGCCATAAAGATGAAGATACTGCGAGTTTTATTGCCTCAGAATACAGTGATCGCATCGCGGTTAGTAATCTATGAGATTCTTTTTATTATCCTGCACTGCTGTGAAAAATTACTAGATACTGATAGAAGATAAGAAAGTAGTAATTGTGCTCAAGGTAAATTACAGTATTAAGTTTCGACATAATTTAATACATATGATGGCTCATTTAAAAAGAACAATAATGAAATCTATACATCCTTTCATTAATAATAATAAAAAACGTATCCAATTTACCAAAAGTCTTTATGATATTTTGGTAAAAACTTCGTTATATATTAATCTCTTTCTTTAATTAATCGGTGAAATGTTAAATCTGGATTAAATGGGATTTCCAAGAGACTAAGAATAAGGCGTACCTGGTACTCTGTTATCATCATCATTATTTTCATTTCTGTTTTTTTTTTTTCCTTTTTTTCTTCTTTTATGTCTCAGATATAGCAATGTGTTCCTCTTCCCTCCAACAGCTCCATCTGTTACGGTGGATCGTAGTTAACGCATGTAGTGACTACGCAGTATTTCATAGTTGAATCGAATTATCTCAAGCGAGATTTAAAAAAAAATAGTTTTTAAAAATCAGAAAATTACATGGGCCTATGTATTAACAGTGAAGGAGCAGGTATATTTATTTATCTTTTCTCTGATTGTAAACTCTTTATCCAGTTCAAACCGGTTGCATCGACTTTACTTCATCTTATCTTTCTGATAAATATGGACTATCTTTATCTATTTATTTTTCATATTATTTTGTACATACAGTTGGAAAGATCCACAGCAGGTCTGTGATCATTTGATATACTGTTATCGTATTTTTTACTAGTTTAATAAAACAGATATAGATACAAGGAATTCATGGTCAGAGATCAATCACTTTAAACAAGATGGGAGATGGATTAAATATTATATTTTGTGAATTTTTTAATAAGATAATATCCAAACTTATTCCAATGATATATAATAGCATGACATACATTTACGCTAGTCAGTCGATATATTGAATCTAATGAAATCAATATATACATATCAGCTTAATTAACACGATCGATGTGTGTCTGTACGAGTGTCAGCATACGTGTCTGTCTGGATGTGCGTGCATGTGCATGTACGTATGTATCTAGGTGTTAAGTACTTGTCTTCAACTGCAGACCATAAAAGTTCGCGATATTTCCTCTCAAGATTTGCCAGGAGAAAGTTTTCTCATCTCGACTCTGTTTCCTTGTCCGGGACCACACAGGCCTGGAACAGAGCACAGTCCTTTGTTGCTGTGCCTTCTCCTCTCCCTGAACAGTTGAATTTTTTTTTTCATTGGTTTGAGATAGATGGAACTTATTTGGCCCAAATAAAGTGTTTCATGATATGGTCAAAGTAAATGTAGATGTACTACTACTATTAAAATTAATGTTTCTTTACAGTCATTCTTTACTGAGAAAACACACGCGCGCACACGCACGCACACACGCAAGCTCACACACACACACACACACACACACATATATATATATATATATATAATAGACATGTCTGTCTTTCGATCTATCTGGCTGTCTCTCTCTCTATATATATATCGCCTTTTTCAAGAATACTCAACTGAAATCCTAGTGACTATTTAATGCTACTTGATCTATTCTAAGTACACGAATGTGTGTGGTCGTCTTGCATATTGCATGCGAACCTAAGAATCGCTGAAGTATAACACAACCCATATGAAATGAGAAGTGTTTTTTCTTTTATCTTTTTGTGAATGATATCAAAGAGCTGCAGTGTCTTCTGTGATTAGTCATCATATTATCTATTTCATGGATTGAACATATTCTGTAACATTTTACTGGATGCTTTTGCTAAATATCCGACATGAAGGATTGATTTACATGTGCTATTACATTTGTTTTTGTATTCGAGTATATAGCTAATAGAGAGAGAGAGAGAGAGAGAGAGAGAGACAGACAGAGATGGAGAGAAAGAGAAATAGAGCCATAAAATAAAGAATAATTTAAAGGCATTTAATTTACTAACAAAATCGCTCCCTACATACTCCCAAAAGTTTTAACAACAACAACAACAAAAAATTATCTCGATGCCTGACTACCACACATTCCAATCCCTCCCACAGTTTTCAATTTAAAAGCAATGAATGAAAAAGAAATATATATCAATAAAATCAACACCATCATTATCGACCCGTTAACCTCGAGCAGTGAGCGGCCCCTTTCCTGCGAGCGGTGAATCTCGCTCGGCCAAGTGACTGCCTCCTCCCTCGGCCTGCATCTGCTCCTGTTCTGTGACCGTAAAACAGCGGCAGGACTTTTTCGGTCCTCCCCTTTCTTCCATTTGGTTGGCAGCTTCTCACACTCACTCTCTCACTCTTTTAGACAAATATACATATCTGTGTGTGATGTATATGTATATATATATATATATATATATATATATATATATATATATATATATATATACATATATGTATATATATGTGTGTATGTATATATATATATATATATATATATATATATATATATATATATATATATATATATATATATATATATATATATATATATATATATAATAGACATGTCTGTCTTTCGATCTATCTGGCTGTCTCTCTCTCTATATATATCGCCTTTTTCAAGAATACTCAACTGAAATCCTAGTGACTATTTAATGCTACTTCATCTATTCTAAGTACACGAATGTGTGTGGTCGTCTTGCATATTGCATGCGAACCTAAGAATCGTTGAAGTATAACACAACCCATATGAAAAAAGAAGTGTTTTTTCTTTTATCTTTTTGTGAATGATATCAAGGAACTGCAGTGTCTTCTGTGATTAGTCATCATATTATCTATATCATGGATTGAACATATTCTGTAACATTTTACGGGATGCTATTACTAAATTTCCGAGATTATGGATTGATTTACATGTGCTATGACATTTTTTTTTCTATTCGAGTATATAGCTAATAGAGAGAGAGAGAGAGAGAGAGAGAGAGAGAGAGAAAGACAGACAGAGATGGAGAGAAAGATAAATAGAGCCATAAAATAAAGAATTATTTAAAGGCATTTAATTTACAAACAAAAATCGCTCCCTACATACTCCCAAAAGTTTTAATAAAAAAAAAAAAAAAAAAAAATATCTCGATGCCTGACTACCACACATTCCAATCCCTCCCACAGTTTTCAATTTAAAACCAATGAATGAAAAATAAATACATATCAATAAAATCAACACCATCATTATCGACCCCTTAACCTCGATCAGTGAGCGGCCCCCTTCCTGCGAGCAGTGAATCTCGCTCGGCCAAGTGACTGCCCCGTCCCTTGGCCTGCATCTGCTCCTGTTCTGTGACCGTAAAACAGCGGCAGGACTTTTTCGGTCCTCCCCTTTCTTCCATTTGGTTGGCAGCTTCTCACACTCACTCTCTCACTCTTTTAGACAAATATACATATCTGTGTGTGATGTATATGTATATATATATATATATATATATATATATATATATATATATATATATATATACATATATGTATATATATGTGTGTATGTATATATATATATATATAGTTTATATATATATATATATATATATATATATATATATATAATGTATATATAAAACACATGCACACACACACACACACACACACACACACACACACATACACATACACACACACACACACACACGCATACACACACACACACACACACACACACACACACATAATTTATATATATATATATATATATATATATATATATATATATATGAATATTATATATATAGTTATTTATTTATTTGTATGTGTGTGTGTGTGTGTGTGTGTGTGTGTGTGTACTGCATAAGCGTCCATGTATGCATGTACGAATTCTTCCGTTTGAACGTTCAGCATCGAGAGACAATACCGCCTCTCCGTAGTACAAGTCCAGGGAATCCATGTTATCCTTCCACCGCTCTTCCCTTTTATTATTCATCTAAGTAAATAAAGTTTGGAGGGTCAGCACTAACGCGGTCAAATATACTTGCATCCGCCAACTAGTGCCATAAAAACTCTTAATGAAATGTGTCCGGGTGTGTCCGGCGGGGCACTGTGGGCGGGAAGTGTCATACCATGTGGCTCTGTCTCGTATCTCGGGTCTTATATTTTATCTCTTCTTTAGGTTATTGTTGTATTTTTATCACACTGACACACACAGACACGCACTAACACTAACACTGACACACACACTGACACACTGACACACACACACACACAGTAACACAAAACACACACACACTAACACACACACACTAACACTAACACACACACACACACAAACACACACACACACACAACTAACACACACACACACACACACACCCTAACACACACATACACACTGTACACACACACACACTTAAACACACTAATTTTACCGAAGTACTGCTAACCAATCTAAGTACAGAACGAACACTAAAATCAATTCACATCACATAATGAATAAATTTAAAACTTCTATAATCGAATTTAAAGGAACTGACAGGAACAGATAATTCCAAGAAGCCAGAAATCACAACCTTTTTCCCACAAACATAAAATAGCAACGGAACTTCCCACATTTCATCTGAAGAGTCATCTTGTCATAGAGATTTAGAGAAGTCTGGACCTTATAGGATGGGTTTATGAGGAAAGGAGAGCTTTTTGTTACCTTCGAGGA
>BOPN01001547.1:107500-113791 GCA_017312705.2 Penaeus japonicus
TAATACTAATTATTTTGATGATTACAGATGTCAATATTATCAAGATAATTATAATGGTAAATATAATATGGGTAAAATGCAGGCAATAGTAGATTGATACGATGATGATAAAGATGGGAAGAGCAATAGAAATAATGATAATATTAAAAAAAGATGATAATGATGATGATGACAATAATAATGATAATAGAAATAATGATGGTAATAATGATGGCAATGATAATCATAATTTAAGTGGTGATAATGATAATGGTAATGATATTCATATCAGTAATGATAATAACAATGAAAATAATGATAATGATGATTTTGATTATGATAATGATAATTACGATAATAGTAACGATGCTGATGATAATACTGATTTAGTGTTAATAGTAGAATGAAGTATAATGATTGTGTCAATTGTAAATAATAATAATGAGGATAACACACAGACATACACACACATGTTTATATACAAATCATCCTATTTTTTTCTCTCTCTCCCCCTCCCTCCCTCTCCCTCTCACTCACCCTTACCCCCAACCCCACCCCATCCCCCCACCCCACCCACACCCACACCCTAATTCCCCAACCCCACCCTTACCTTCACCCTCTCCCTCACCTGGCTCTCTCTCCTTTCCTCTATTAAGTGCTCTAGTAAGGCTCTGTGTAATATCATTTTCCTCTCGAAACCACCGAAGAAAATCGTTTTGTTGCGTCCTTCTTGTACTTTCACTTTTCCGGAATTGTTTCGTAAGAGGCAAGTGCACTTTTTATAGGGGAGGTTCATATTGCTTTGCTAAAACGAGAGCGAAAGAAAGAAAGAAAGGAATAAAGATAGGAAAACTTGCTGGCCAAAGCAGTAGGGGTATATGTATTTTTTTCTGATCTAATTTCAATTATGTTATATCTTTTAATTAGGTTGTTTTCTTTTCTGATTTTTTTTTATATAAATTATGGTGTGATAGAGGTATCTTTGTATAAACAGATTCTTAACTAAATTTACGTCGTAATATACGTAGTAGTATAATCTGTCGAAAATCATCAAAATGATATGAATTATTTGTAAAAATCTGATATACACCATTAATTATTGATAGAGCTTTCTGAAGCGTCACGGAGGGAAAAATCTGGTTATCAAATGTCTTCTACATCGGAAACACGTTATAAATTGTTGGACTATATTACACTCGCATCTCTGACTTCACAAAGTTGAATGAACTAAGAGCCAGTCCGGTAGCTCTGAGGCTGAAAGCGAGTGAATGTGGCGTGAGATATGATCTATATATTCCTTTTATTATCTGTATGTAATTTCAGTTCTTTGTTATTGTATCTAGTTGAATAATTGATTCATCTATTTCAATATTTTGATAGGATTGATTTTTTTTGCCTGATTTTTTTTTCTCTCTCTTTCTTACAATATTTCGCCAACTGCTGTTTACTTATGATTTTGCGTAGACAAAATCTTGAATTTTATTAAGATATGTGACAGCTATTCTAAAACAACATGGCCTCTCTTGATATCAATATTCGAAAAAATACACAATGTGGTAAGAATAAATTTCTTTAAGAAATGTTCCAAACAAATACGCCTCTTACCATAGAGTACCAATCGAATTGAAGAACTGCAAATTATGGCAGATACATGTTTTTTCTTACTCTGTATATTAAACATGCCAGCTTCACATAAGGATATGCACAATATAGAACATCAATAACGTCTTTGAATTCCTAAATATCTATAACTAATCTTTTGAATCACAAACAGATTGTTGATGAAATTATTGTAGTTGTGTGACCGCATAAAAATAATTGCACGAAATAGACACATCTATAGATATGACGCTAATAACATACGACTTAAAAGTTAGCACCAGTCAACTAGGTTTAATTAGCGTAGTTTAATGAAGATAGTAGAAATTTGAGAAAACAAAGGCATCACATTGTGAATAAAAAAACAAAATTATGATCATCTTTAGAACTTCAGCTGGGTAGTATGGGTATATATAGCGAGAAATACACACGTACCTACATACATTTGTTATCATTCATATAGAAAAGTGTTCATTTTTTCTTAAAGTACTACATAACACACATCATATACACTTCAAAATACAGTCTTCATAGCCACAGGGTTGATAAGCATTTCAATAACGCTTCAAGAGATATTTAGTCATGTTAATAATAAAACTAGAGATGCAATACGAAAGAAGACCTCAAGTATATGATATATTCATCACAAGTGTTTGCCTTCCCACCTCAAGCGAAACCTTTATGAGTTTCCGGAGAAGGCGTTCTGGAGGCTGAAAGAGGGGGCGGAGGCGTCGAGGGGGAAACCATGCTCTTGATGGTATCCAGATTTCATTACTCTGATGATTCATTGCCAAGAAGTAACTACATTGACTACATTGTCGATGGTGTATATATAGTAATTTCTTCTCGTGGTAATTGCAGTACGAGATTGGATATGGTGGCATCAACAACAACAACAGAAATATGTATATTTGTGATATGGTAAATTTTCCGTGGAAGTATTTATTACTCGTTTCTGTATTGGAATCTCGGGTTCTTATCTGATGGTAAGCTTCTTTTCTCCGAGTGAGGCCCTCAGGTGAGGGATCCTTCGTATCCTCGGATCATGATTTTCATCCCAGGATAAACTTTGCTATCAGATAATACTCCAAACATTACATGTACATGTATACCCCCCCCCATATACAATGTATATATATATATATATAAATATATATATATATATATATATATATATATATATATATATATATATATACATATATATATATATATATATATATATATATATATATATATATATATATATATATATATATATATGTACACACACATACACACACTCACTCAAACACACACACACACTTATCGAGAGAGAGAAAGAGAGAGAGAGAGAGAGGGAGAGAGAGAGAGAGAGAGAGAGAGAGAGAGAGAGAGAGAGAGAGAGAGAGAGAGAGAGAGAGAGAGAGAGAGAGAGAGAGAGAGAGAGAGAGGGGGAGAGAGGGAGAGAGAGAGAGAGAGAGAGAGAGAGAGAGAGAGAGAGAGAGAGAGAGAGAGAGAGAGAGAGAGAGAGAGAGAGAGAGAGAGAGAAAGAGTAGAAAGAGAGAAAGAGAAAGAGAGAAAGAGAGAGAGAGATAAAAAAAATCGCACTGAATCCGTTGCAAGTCAAATCATAATTAGCCATCTAAACTCGGACAGATAAAACAACAATTAAGAGCCTCATCCATCACTCCCTAACGATGAAAGTAGCCTCGATCGGGGGCCGAGGAAAGGGAATTCCGGCCCAGGGATTCCTCTCCTGTCAGGAACTCATCAACGTAAATCCTCTCCTGGATAATCAGAAAGAGGAAAGTTAGGAGCCGGAAACACATCGTTTCACTGATTCTTTGGTCGTCTCTTCCTTATCGACACGTTGGTGACTTTGCGTGCACGTGCAACGGACTCGTCAGATCGTATTTGGTCCCTTTGTTATGTTTTTTTTGAGTTCTGTATTCTGTATTGCTATTGATAAATATGTTGGTTTTATGGATTATGAGTTGATTAATATTGTCTTGCAACTTTTTCATGTCCTTTGTTTCTGTTCCTAAGTCGTCTTCTATACGAGAGATAATATAATTTTAGTTCCTTTATATATAAACAAACTCATAGAAGATATGATTAATATCACTTCTTCTCCTCCACTATGTCGTTGATAGATAACAGTTCCCATAATTATTCTGACCTCTCATTCCCCCATTTCTTTTAGCAAGCCTTATATTCAATATACATAAAATAAACAAAACATCGTTAAAGATATGAACAATAGGCAGCGTCGAGAACCAGCAGTTACGCGAACCAACTCACCTAAACAACTGCTGGGCTACAGAACACGCGCTAGTGAGTTTGGTTTGGTCGCTCACCCATATGCCTTATTGACCATCGATTACATTATTGTTATCTGCATTGGTGCTCTTATTAATATGAATAATTTTATCAACATTGCTGTGATAGAAATGATGATGATGGGGATCGGGATGGGGATGGGGATGGGGATGGGGATGGGGATGGATGGGGATGGGGATGGGGATGGGGATGGGGATGGGGATGGGGATGGGGATGGGGATGGGGATGGGGATGGGGATGGGGATGGGGATGGGGATGGGGATGGGGGTGGGGGTGGGGGTGGGGGTGGGGATGGGGATGGGGATGGGGGGGGATGGGGATGGGGATGGGGGTGGGGGTGGGGATGGGGATGGGGATGGGGATGGGGATGGGGATGGGGATGGGGATGGGGGGGGGGGGGGGGGGGGGGGGGGGGGGGGGGGGGGGGGGGGGGGGGGGGGGGGGGGGGGGGGGGGGGGATGGGGATGGGGATGGGGATGGGGATGGGGATGGGGATGGGGATGGGGATGGGGATGGGGGATGGGGATGGGGATGGGGATGGGGATGGGGATGGGGATGGGGATGGGGGTGGGGATGGGGATGGGGATGGGGGTGGGGATGGGGATGGGGATGGGGAGGGGGATGGGGATGGGGATGGGGGTGGGGATGGGGATGGGGATGGGGATGGGGGTGGGGATGGGGATGGGGATGGGGATGGGGATGGGGATGGGGATGGGGATGGGGATGGGGATGGGGATGGGGGTGGGGATGGGGATGGGGATGGGGATGGGGATGGGGATGGGGATGGGGGTGGGGGTGGGGGTGGGGATGGGGATGGGGGTGGGGATGGGGATGGGGATGGGGATGGGGATGGGGATGGGGATGGGGATGGGGATGGGGATGGGGATGGGGATGGGGATGGGGATGGGGATGGGGATGGGGGTGGGGATGGGGGTGGGGATGGGGATGGGGGTGGGGATGGGGGTGGGGATGGGGATGGGGATGGGGATGGGGGTGGGGGTGGGGATGGGGGTGGGGGTGGGGGTGGGGGTGGGGATGGGGATGGGGATGGGGATGGGGGTGGGGATGGGGATGGGGATGGGGATGGGGATGGGGATGGGGGTGGGGGTGGGGATGGGGGTGGGGGTGGGGGTGGGGGTGGGGATGGGGGTGGGGGTGGGGGTGGGGATGGGGGTGGGGGTGGGGGTGGGGATGGGGATGGGGATGGGGGTGGGGATGGGGATGGGGGTGGGGGTGGGGATGGGGGTGGGGGTGGGGATGGGGATGGGGGTGGGGGTGGGGATGGGGGTGGGGATGGGGATGGGGATGGGGATGGGGGTGGGGGTGGGGATGGGGATGATGGTGATAATGATAATAATGATGATGATGATGATAAAAGTGGTAGAATAATACCGACTACGAACAAACATAATCAAATAAAAAATATATTCACAAGCACTACCCTTACAACTACCATCAGTAGTATGTGTATGAAATAATTACCTCAACAAGTGTAAGAAAAGTATAAAGAATCCCTCGTCCCTCCACCAACATTTCATTCTCTGGAAGCCATTTTTTCCTAGAAGCAAAGGCCGTCAAAAACACTTCTGGGAAACCAAGGTGTGTGTGTGTGTGTGACCCGAGCAGCCAGACTACCTCGAGAGTAGCAGACTAGCTTTTTATTTATTTTTTTTTATTTTTTTTTTTTTTTAGCTTTGTTAGATGTTGAATGCGGGCGCTTTTGAAATATTTATTGAAAGGTATAGCGAGGACCGTTTCCCTGCTTTATGATTCATCATAAACTCGGCCAGATATGTTTATGTGATGCAGTGATGTATGTTTGTAATTTTAAACATACTGTTCATTTATGATTTATTATTGTCTTTGGTGTTTGTATGATTATGTCGGTCAATACGCTTCTATTTCGTATTTTTTAACACTTTTTATATATCTTTCGTAATATTTTCAGGTCGAAACTTGTTTACTGGCATTAGACTTAAGTCCACAGGTCATGCATAAACCTATCAACAAACTATTGTATATTGATTTTTATGTTATTTATATGTCTATCAGCATGTCAGTTTGTCTGTCTTTCCCATATTTTCTTTCTTAATAACGGGGTTACGAATGGACGTATTATGAATAAACAATTCTTCAAACTGCCTATGCATGTAACATAAAAAAAAAATAGTTATGGACACTAGTCATCACCTGCAATACCTTGTTTATGCATAACCACCCAACCAAAAAGCCAAACCATCACATGAAATACACGAAGAAATATATGCATAGACACGAATATCCACTGACGTTAGTAAGAGAGAGTCAGAGACGCGAGGTTGCTCTTCGGGACTTGTGACCACCGGAGCGAGATATGCGGAGGTAGGACTCCTGGCAAAGGGAGCTTCTGGC
>BOPN01001547.1:129365-139365 GCA_017312705.2 Penaeus japonicus
ATATATATATATAAATATATACATATATATAAATATCTATTTATCTATCTGTTCATATATACATACATATATATATATATATATATATATATATATATATATATATATATATATATATATATATATATATGTGTGTGTGTGTGTGTGTATATATATATATATATATATATATATATATATATATATATATATATATATATATATATATATATATATATATATATATATATATATATATATATATATATATATATATATATGTATACACATATACACATAGATGTATTATTTATATATAAATACATACAGACAAACACACACAAACACACTTAGAGAGCAAACGCAAAATTCGAATTGCAGTATCAACATCCAGAGCAATTGTTGTCACTGTTGGTGTCCTGTTCTCCTCCACCCTTGTTTTTGATATCTGGTCACACAGATTAAAGCGATAAAGCGCAGATATGAGGAAACTTGTGCGGCTTCGGAAGCAATATCCTTCTCAACTTTTGTATAAACTGGAAGTTGACTCAACCCAGGAATTAGTTCGTATCCCAAGTTCAAGTGGCCTGTAATGAACTTCATCTTGGTTGTTCGGACACTATGGGCGTTCAAGCTGGTGGTCGCTTTACATGTCATCCAGTCCGTGAGCACCTATCTCTCCCCCCCTCTCTCTCTTTCTTTTTTAGTCTTTCTCTTTCTCTCTCTATCTCTCTCTCTCTCTTTCCCTTTTTTTCTCTCTATTTTTCTCTCTTTCTCTTTTTCTTTCTCTCTCTCTCTGTGACTCTCTCTCTTTCTCTGTGACTCTCTCTCTCTCTGTGTAGCTCTCTCTCTCTCTGTGACTCTCTCTCTCTTTGTGACTCTCTCTCACTCTCTCTTTCTCTCTCTCTCTCTCTCTCTCTGTCTATCTATCTCTCTCTATCTCGTTTTTTGTATGTCTTTGTTTGTGACAGCCTTTTCTCTCTTAAGATCCATTTTTCGATATGAGTGATGAATGAACTTCATGCCTTTAATGAGGAATAAGTCCGAAGCTAATCTCATATAACATAGTCTCGTCTTCCCTCCTCACATCGCAAGGAAAGATGTGAAATTGAAATAAAACATTTCTCAGTCAGCTTTCAAATAATCTTCCAACTTTCCACGCAATACAATGATCTTAGTTGCTAAATCAACAAACATATCAAATGATGAACAGAAATATGAACACATGAAAGACAACCTTAGTAAGAGAGAGACGACAGATAAAGACCTTTCTAAGTCATACTAGATTCCTTGTTAGAGATTGAAACTAAAGTGGATAATTTACTTTCTCGTCTAATGGTCTAACCTGACTCGAAACGTCACTATTTATTGTTCTCTTCGGTAAGATCAATTAGTTGGGATTTGTGATTGTAAATACATCATACAAGAAATGATCATGATTTATTTTTCTAATCCTTCTATTTTCACCGGATTATTATTTTTTTTTTCATTAATGACAAAAGTACATCCTATACTTAAAGGACATCTTTATTTCACGATACAACTACTGTCTACGATTTCATGATTGTGCAACTTTCAAGGAAAATTAATAGTGTAGATTTGTCCGGCCGAAATGTCAAACGGTGAATATTTCACGATATCTCCTCGCTATTCCACTTTAAGATTGAGCTATATTGAGACTTGAGCTTTTTCGAGGTTAATCACGAAATGATAGCTCGTGAAAAAAAAAAATGATAATAAATAATAATAATAAAATACATCTCGCGTTTCATAGTTTTCAAGTTTTGCGTCAATCATGCTTGTTAAGTTACGTTCCCCAATCAATGAGAACATTATTGGTTATGGTTGCAATATAACAAGCATATACTTCCCCAATGAACATCCTTCTTTTCTAGTCACACACACATCTAAAACAAATCTAAAACATAATTTCTGTGGAAGCTAGAACGAATAATAAAAAGAGGACTATTGTTTTTTTTCCCCAAGGCTAAGAGGATCTTAAAATTAGTTCGTCTGGCTCACAATGGCATTACTCAAAGAATGACTTTCTGAGGGAAAAATGATTTCATATGACGGCGGTTTAAGAACATTTTCTCTCGCGGTTTCGTTTTAAACTTAAGACCAGGTTTTTGTTTTGATTTTCCGAAGACCATTATTTAATTATAATAAGGGAAATTAAAATGATAACAATAGTAATAATAAGGATGATAATGATAACAATGATGATGGTAATAATAATATTGATAACAATAATAATAATGATAACAGCTCTGATGATAATAACAATGATAATTATAATGATGATTATGATGAAAATGATAGCAACGGTGATAATAAAGACAATAGTAATGATAATAAATGTAATCTTGATAATAATAACCATAATTATGGTAATGAGGCTATCGATAATGATGATAATTATATTGATAGTGAAAAGGATAATGACAAAAAGAATGACAATAATAACAAGGATAAGAAAATATTCATCATATTCATAAATATATCAATGAGGATAATCGTAATGATCATAATGATATTAATTGTTGTTGTCGTTGCTGTTGTTAATTTTGTCTTTATCAATATCATCATTATCATCATTATTGCTATCATTATTATTACCATACTACGCGTTGGAGTATGGCATCGATTTCCACCAGCAAATAACAGGATAGTACAATAAGTAAAACATACGTAAACATCTACCATGGTACATATGAAACTAATTTATACAATGCACACACTATTAGGATTGTGAACCCTTAAATTGTAACACACTATTTAAACATGACAAATAATTTCATCACTATAATATTTCTTATGCTGTCTAGTGATATTCCCATTAACATCATTTCAGTTCAAATCTTACGACTAAATAGTCAGATAAACTTTACAGAGACCAGTAACGATTAGATAACCTTCTCCATAACAATGATAACCTCTGTAAATCCTACACAAACCACGAATGAAAATTAAAATAACATAACACCTTGCACGATAAACATCTATCACCAAATACATTCCTATCCCCCCCCCCCATGATCTCACTGTCGTCCCAGAACCTACAATGAATGGAAAATAATATCACATACAAGAAAAGCTGATGCCATATATGGGAATGCGGCCACACGTGAAAAAAATATGATGCGTCTGTGTCTCGTTGTGCTCTGAAAAGAACGTTGATATGTGCAAGATGCTATTGCAAGGAATACTTATAGATCAAGACATCATTGATTATAAATTTCATGCAAAATGAAGATTAAATACACACAGTAAATGGAATATCCAGAAGCAGAGGAATAATAACTATAATGTCATTGTTCCAGGATCATTTTCTGTACATCATTATCATCATTATTATAGTTGATAGAGTAGAAGTAATAGGAATGGTGCCCTCATTATCTTCATCTTATTATTGATATTATCATTATTGTTATTTCACTGATTGTGATCATCGTAATCCCTATTGTTATTATTATCATTGTTAACATTATCATCATGATCATCATTATCATTATCAATATCATTATCATCGTCATTAGTATAATTTTTGTTAATATCATAATAATTTTACTTTTATCATTATTTTCATTATCAAAACTATTACTATTATCATTCATTTTGTGATTATCATTATTATTTATCATCATGACCATCATCATCTAGTTGGTTCTATTAGTGTCATTATAAACATTTTTATTATCAATGTAATCACTTTTATCATCATTGCCAGTAGTAGTAGAAGTATCGTTATTATTATAATTTTATTAGTATTATCACTCATTACTTAGTGCTCCGATTATGATTATGATTATTATCAATTTGAAATATATTATCATCATAATAATCATTATCACCAAGATTATTACTATTATCACTCTCATCTATCATCTTTAATCATTATTCAATGTCATTTTCCTATCTCCGAAAAAGAGGTTACATGCAAGACCTCACATGCAAAACCTCTATAAAACATTCGTCTATTTTCCTAAGCAGCCGAAAAACATGGAAAGATTTCCTTCGTTCTTCATTTCCTCATGCAGCATACATCCTTTCTTAGCCGTTGCATCTGACATGAAAAGCAATGTGATTACGCCAGGAAATGAAGACATCTCTGACTTGCACATCTTCGTTCGTTGCAAGATACATACACGCACACACATATACATACGTTTATATACATACGTTTATATATATATATATACACATATACACATAGATGTATATTTATATATAAATACACACAGACAAACACACACAAACACACTTAAGAGAGAGCAAACATATGAAATTCGAATTACGTCATCCAGCATCCAGAGCAATTGTTGTCACTGCTGTTGGTGTCCTGTTCTCCTCCACCCTTGTTTTTGATATCTGGTCACACAGATTAAAGCGATAAAGCGCAGATATGAGGAAACTTGTGCGGCTTCGGAAGCAATATCCTTCTCAACTTTTGTATAAACCAGAGTTGACTCAACCCAGGAATTAGTTCGTATCCCAAGTTCAAGTGGCCTGTAATGAACTTCATCTTGGTTGTTCGGACACTATGGGCGTTCAAGCTGGTGGTCGCTTGCAGTGTCCATCCAGTCCGTGAACTTCTATCTCTCTCTCCCCCTCTCTTTTTTTCTTTTAGTCTTTCTCTTTCTTTCTCTCTCTCTCTCTCTCTCTCTCTCTCTCTCTCTTTCTCTCTATTTCTCTCTCTCTCTCTCTTTCTCTTTTTCTTTCTCTTACTCTCTTTCTCCTATTATCTCTATCTTCCTCTCTTTCTTTCTTTTACTCTCTCTCTCTCTTTCTCTCTCTCTCTCTCTCTCTCTCTTTCTCTCTCTGTGACTCTCTCTCTCTCTCTTTCTCTTTCTCTGTGACTCTCTCTCTCTCTCTCTTTCTCTCTCTCGTTTTTTGTATATCTTTGTTTGTGACAGCCTTTTCTCTCTTAAGATTCGCATTTCGATGTGAGTGATGAATGAGCTTCATGCCTTTAATGAGGAATAAGTCCGAAGCTAGTCTCATATAACATAGTCTCATCTTTCCTCCTCTCATCGCAATGAAAGATGTGAAATTGAAATAAAACATTTCTCAGTCAGCTTTCAAATAATCTTCCAACTTTCCACGCAATACAATGATCTTAGTTGCTAAATCAAACAAACATATCAAATGATGAACAGAAATATAAACACATGAAAGACAACCTTGGTAAGAGATAAACAACAGATAAAGACGTTCTAAACCATACTAGATTCCTTGTTAGAGATTGAAACTAAAGTGGATTATTTACTTTATCGTCTAATGGTCTAACTTGACTCGAAACGTCACGATTTATTGTTCTCTTCGGTAAGATCAATTAGTTGGTATTTGTGATTGTAAATACATCATACAAGAAATGATCATGATTTATTTTTCTAGTCCTTCTATCTTCACTGGATTTTTTTTTTCATTAATGACAAAAGTACATTCTATACTTAAAGGACACCTTTATTTCACGATACAACTACTGTCTACGATTTCATGATTGTGCAACTTTCAAGGAAAATCA
Organism: Penaeus japonicus; assembly: GCA_017312705.2. Taxonomy (NCBI): domain Eukaryota; kingdom Metazoa; phylum Arthropoda; class Malacostraca; order Decapoda; family Penaeidae; genus Penaeus; species Penaeus japonicus. Next base: position 134,872 of record BOPN01001547.1, read on the forward strand.
ATAGTGTAGAGTTGTCCGGCTGCAATGTCAAACGGTGAATATTTCACGATATCTCCTCGCTATTCCACTTTAAGATTGAGCTATATTGAGACTTGAGCTTTTTCGAGGTTAATCATGAAATAATATCTCGTGAAAAAAAAATGGTAATAAATAATAATAATAATAATAAAATACATCTCGCATTTCGGATTTTTCAAGTTTTGTATCAATCATGCTTGTTAAGTTACGTTACCCAATCAATGAGAACATTACAGTAGTTGTTATGGATGCAATATAACAAGCACACACTTCCCCAATGAACATCCTTCTCTTCTAGTCACACACACATCTAAAACAAATCTAAAACATAATTTCTGTGGAAGCTAGAACGAATAATAAAAAGAGGACTATTGTTTTTCTTTTCCCCAAGGCTAAGAGGATCTTAAAATTAGTTCGTCTGGCTCACAATGGCATTACTCAAAGAATGACTTTCTGAATGAAAAATGATTTCATATGACGGCGGTTTAAGAACATTTCGTTTTAAACTTAACACCAGGTTTTTGTTTTGAATTTCCGAAGATCATCATTTAATAATATTGAGAGAAATTAAAATGATAACAATAGTAATGATAAGAATGATGATAATAATAATATTGATAACAATAATAATAATAATGATAACACTACTGATGATAATAAAAATTATAATTATGATGATGATTTATGATGAAAATGATAGCAATGATAATAATAAAGATAATAATGATGATAATAACTATGATTATGATAATAATAACTATAATTATGGTAATGATGATATCGCTGATGATAATAATTATATTAATAGTAAAAATGATAATGACAAAAATAATGATAATAACAAGGATAAGAAAATATTCATCATTTTCATAAAGATAATAATGATGATAATCGTAATGATCATAATGATATTAAATGTTGTTGTTGTCGTTGCTGTTGTTAATTTTGTTTTTATCAATATCATCATTATCATCATTGTTGTTATCATTGTTATTACTATACTACACGTTGGAGTATGGCATTGATTTCCACCTGCAAATAACAGGATAGTACAATTAGTCAAACATACGTAAACATCTACCTTGGTATATATTGAATTAATTTATACAATGATCACACTATTGGGACTGTGAACCCTTAAATTGTAACACACTATTTAAACACGACAAATAATTTCACTAGTGTAATATTTCTTATGCTATCTAGTGATATTCTCATAACTTCATTTCAGTTCAAATCTTATGACAAAATAGTTAGATAAACCTTACAGAGATCAGTAATGATTAAATAACCTCCATAATAATGATAGCTTCTGTAAATCCTACACAAACCACGAATGATAATTAAAATAACATAACACCTTTCACAATAAACATCCATTTCCAAATACATTCCTATATTCCCCCCCATAATCTCACTGTCGTCCCATAAGCTACAGTGAATGGAAAATAATATCACATACAAGAAAAGCTGATGCCATATATGGGAATGCGGCCAAACATAAAAAAAAAAAAAAATCAGGTCTTTTTCTCGTTGAAAGAACGTTGATATGCGCAAGATGCTATTGCAAGGAATACTTATAGATCAACACATCATTGATCATAAATTCCATGCAAAATTAAGAATAAATACACACAGTAAGTGGAATATCCAGAAGCAGAGGAATAATAACTATAATGCCATTGCTCCAGGATCATTTTCTGTACATTGTTATCTTCATTATTATAGTTAATAGAGTAGAAGTAATAGGAATGGTGTCTTCATTATCTTCATCATTTTATTATTGTTATTATCATCAGTATCATTACTGTTACTTCTCTGATCTTGATCATCGTAATCCTTATTGTTATTATTATTATTGTTAACATTATCATTATCCTTAGTATCATTATCATCATTATTATCATTATTATCATCATCAGTATCATTTTTATTATTATTATAATCATTTTTACTGTTATCCCTATTTTCATTATCATTACTATTACTATTATTATTTATTTTGTGATTATCATTATCATCTTATCATTATGGTCATCATAATTATCTAGTTGGTTATATCATTATCATTATAACCCTTTTTATTATCAATGTAATCACTTTTATTATCATTGCCAGTAGTAGTAGTAGCAGCATCGTTATTGTTATTATAATTTTATTAGTATTATCATTCCTTACTTAGTGCTCCGATTATGATTATTATTATTGAATTTGAAATATATAAAAAATATAAACAAAAAATAAAATAAAAAATATATTTGAAATATCATCATAACAATCATTATCACCAAGATTATTATTATTATCACTCATTTATCATCTTTAATATTATTCAATGTCATTTTCCTATCTCCGAAAAAAGAGGTTACATGCCAGACCTCACATGCAAAACCTCTATAAAACATTCGTCTATTTTCCTAAGCAGCCGAAAAACATGGAAAGATTTCCTTCGTTCTTCATTTCCTCATGCAGCATACATCCTTTCTTAGCCGTTGCATCTGACATGAAAAGCAATGTGATTACGCCAGGAAATGAAGACATCTCTGACTTGCACATCTTCGTTCGTAGCAAGATACATGCACGCACACACATATACATACGTTTATATACATACGTTTATATATATTATATATATATAATATATATATATATATATATATATATATATATATATATACATATACATATATATATAAATATATATATATATATTTATATATATATATATATATATATATATATATATATATGTATATATATATGTATATATATATAAATATACATACATATATATATATATATATATATATATATATATATATATATATATATGCACACACACACGTCTCTCTCTGTCTCTGCCATCCACCCTCTCTATCCATCTGTAAACCGATCTCCCTTCCATCCCCTTACCTCACAGACAGACATCATTTGCCCATATTTCCCCCAAGTGTAATTAGCGAAGCAAGAAGAACATCGCCGCTATTTTCTTCCCCGGATCCAGTTGCGTCTGCGAAAAATGTATTCCGCCTTCCCTGGCAAAGACTGGTCCTCCTCCCATCAGACTTTCATGGAGTTCCTCTAAAGACCAGGAGATTTAAGGCGCTTTTGCGGTCTTTCGTTGGGCAAAGTTTTACGGTTCATTTTCCTGTCGTTTGAGCATTTTTATGTGTATAAAAAATGAGGATGGGGGTAGGGATAGATAGATAGATAAATAGAAATATCTAGGTGGATAGATAGATAGATAGATAGAAAGAGAGAGAGAGAGAGAGAAATAACAATATATATACATACATATACATATATATGTATATATTTATATACATACATACATATATATATATATATATATATATATATATATATATATATATATATATATATATATATACGCAAAGAAACAATTTATCTGAGACCCTCATATTGCTAAATATACAGGAATTATATCCAAAAAAGTAACCAGACAAAACCAACATATCTAGAGGACATGGCAAAGATCAACAATTATTCAGTGATAGCTCTTACAGAAACTCATCTGAATGAAGGCATAAAAAAGAAAGAAAATAAAATTGATAACTAGGAGCTAATAAGGAAAGATAGAAAAAAGAGAAGCAGAGGAGGAGTAGCTCTTTATATCAGGAAAGAATTAGCAACTAGAATGGATATTGTAATAGAATACTCTAATAATACAGTAGAAGTACAGTAGTAGGGATATTGAGATACAAAAGAGCTATACATTATTTTATACAGACCTCCTGGAACAACAGAGACGTCTTTCAATGAATCACTAGGCATTATTAGTAATTGCATTGCTAATACAAGGGAAATTGAAGCTATTATGATACTTTGCGATTTGAATTTCCCCTTTATCGACTGGGAAACAAAGAAAATAAATGTAGGAACAAATGCCACTAAAGATAAAGAACAACAAGCGAGAATGCTTTTAGATTTTAAAGAAAAAGTTTACCTTAACCAAATCATCAAAATTTCAACAAGGGAAAAAAATATACTGGACCTTGTTTTTATTAGTATTGGGGAAGATGTACACAACATATCATCAACTTATACAACTCAATCAGACCACAGCATAATTGAAATCACAATGAATAAGTAAAAAGAATAAAAAAAAAGGAAAAGTGAAAAACAGATAGCTGAAGCAGAAAAGAGTCTCAGATCTTTATACTTTAGCCACAATCAAATGGATTGGAAAAAAAAATAATGCAACACTAGAAGAGTCACTGAAAGATATTAACGTCCTCTTAACACCAAATGATATACTAAAGAAGCTTTATAATGCATGCAAAGATATTTGTAAAATGTCTGTGACCCCAAAACAACAAAAAAGAATATCATGCCAAAAGATCGAAGGATCATGTTTTACAAAACAAGAAAAATAAGGTTAACAAATAGGAAAAAAACAATGGATCATGTCAAGATAAAAGGGATCAAAGCAGAGATAAGGCTATTAGAAGATAA
>BOPN01001547.1:156865-159365 GCA_017312705.2 Penaeus japonicus
GCGTCATATTAAGGATATCAATAGATGTTTTTGCCATAATTATGTCTAACCTAACTTAGCTTGTAACCCCCTTTAAGGCGGGCTGCCACCCACTCGTCCCACGAAAGACAAAAAAATCTTCATCACGAATTCACAGCAAGAGAACAACACGGCCCTGTTGAAAATATTTGCCAAATGTATACATATATTACTACAATGGGCTATTCCCCTACCACCCCACCCTAACCCATATATTTTCATATGTTATTTGGCCAAATACAATATTGCAGTTTGCACCTTCCATATATACATTATTAAAAGGTGAACACTATAATTTTATTTTATTTACATTGTATGCATATTTTGTTATAAACCTCTATCTTGTCTTGTAAAGAATTATTATATCTTTATATGGTACTCTATATTGTATATTATTGAGATATCAACACCATCTTTTCATAGCTAGTTGTTTCATGTATTATCAGTAACCTTTTCTGCCTTGCATCATTTTGCAACTAAATATCATAAGTATTACGCAAGTACATTGATACATCTGCCTTTAAAGTAATTTGAATAAATTTCTGTCATTGGTATACTCACAGATCTACATTTTCTTTGCATGCACCTAATTATGAATAATGCTGAAATATTTCAAATATAGTGAAAAAGTATCAAAATACTTCCGCTTTCCTATTACAGTCTCATATATTCCAAGCTTCAAGAGTGCAGTTAAAGAAAAGTATTAAAAACATACGCCATATAATAGTTGTATAACCTATTAATAATTTCCAATATTTTGCTTTTCTCACTGCATTCATGATTTAAAAATATTACCCTAATAATTGCAGTCTTTCATAATGAAATTAAGTTAAAATGTGATATGATTTGTTATTTACTGTTGGTATAGTGCTTAAATCAGATATTTGTGCACTTCAGATAATACAGATGACAGTTCAGACCACAGTCATGTAACATATGACATGGCAGCTCTACAAGAAGCAGTTAATGAAAACTGATATTATTGTTATATACAGTATTTGCATGGAGTTAATTATGAACATAGAATATCATTAAAATGTTAACACAAGTCCCTGTATCTTTAGGCAATATGTCAGGACTAGTCATGACTGAAGGAAGTGATCTCATAGTCACAAACATCATAGAAGGAGATATCTTACTTAGGATTCAGTCCCATCTGGGTCATGAAAAAAGTCAATGAGTATTACAGTATTGTGTTTGAGTTCCTCATGTCGTAACTGCACATTTACGATATACTAGCTACTCAGAAAAATAAAGAAATCACTCTTAGTGAGGATGTACCAGCGTAGCATGAAAATTCTCTTGAAATGGACTTTGGACCTATTGTGCAAGCAGATTCTATAAAGGGTAAATTTCAACTTAAATACAGTACTCTACCAAGTATGTAAATTAGTTTAAAAAATGGAAAGAGACATACAGAATTAATTACTTATGCATATGTATTTAAATACACCTTTCTCCTGACAGTTTCTATATCGGTTACGTAGAGTATAACTAGTCTGTTTAAATCTCTCTTTCTCTCTCTCTCTTCTCAGAGCATATATTTTTCTTCACATAACACTGTGCATGACTAATGATATATTTCTTATTACAAGCAGGTTATCCAGGCTACAAAATAATATAAATAAAATTCTGCCAACAACGATTAAAGAGGTTATTAACATTAAAAAATCGTTATATTGTTACAAATAAATGGTCCACTGCAATACTCATAAAAATGCTGCAAAGTATTTACACGAAACCTCCTTAGATTTCTTTAAATTGCAAATTCATTTGGCCTTCAGAGCAAAGACTGTAAGAAGATATAATAATGAGCAGAAAAGTTTTGTTTTGGGTTTATATTTTCTAAGTGCAAGGGCATATAGATTTTTCAAATTGCCACCCCACGAATGTTAAAATATTATTTAAGTAAAGTTGATGTACAGGCAGATTGGCATGAATCTGATTCTAAAATTTTGAAAGGAAGCAATGTCCAGATGAATTACAGGATAACTTTTCATGCCATATCATTAAAAGCTGGGATCTTTATGACATGGTAAAAGATAAGATAATTGGTCATGAAAATATGGGTGAATAAGGCCATTCTGATAAAACGACTCAATCTATGTTTATGGGTAAAAGTTTGTGTGTTAAGTGGAATTAAGTTCTTGGTTATATTTTTGTTTCATCAGCTGATTTATCAAAATAAATGATTCTTGATTTCATAACCAAATTGTCATCTTGTGGTTTACATCCTATTTTTTGTTTGTTTGAGATCAAGATACCTCCCATAGAAGTTATTTTAACATGTTAAGCATCACAAATGACAAACCATACACTGAAGTGAATGGTGAAAAGGTTATTTTTTTATGACAACCCCCATCTCACAAAGAGTACAAAAAACATTTTAACAAAATATGATATAAATGTTAAAGGGGAAGTAGCAAGCTGGAAGGATATTGAAACTTTTTATGAAAAAGACAAAATGAAACCAATTAGAATA
>BOPN01001547.1:176865-181865 GCA_017312705.2 Penaeus japonicus
GTTTCTTTTGACTCGCTATATATGCTTTCATTCATTAATGCCAGCATTTGAGGGGGCAAATTTACACCAAAACAGGTACTGTTTGAGATGAACCTCTTTGTGTGCAACAGTCCAGTCAATGTATCTGTAGATAAGCGGTTTCTAAGTTTTGTTTTCATTCTGTTCACAGCAGAAAACATTCTCTCGACTGTTGCACTGGAATGAGGCAAGCACAAAAGGTTCAGCATAAAGGGAGCCAAATAAGGAAATAGTGGTTCATTGTTCCCTGACTTGGCATCGCGTTATACCAGGCTGAGTGTCCAAGTCAGTATGTCTCAGCATACGCCATTTTACTGTATAAAGGAAGCATAATAGCTAATAGGCGAGTACAATGACCCCTATTTATTCCAGTCGAAAATTGATATTGCACACATACAATAAGGCAATAATATTACTAATATTACATACATAAATTCGCACGCTCACACCGTCGATTGTCCGTAAGTATACCTTTACTAATATATTTCTTCTTTTATTCATAACAATTTTTATTACTAGTTCATTAGAATGCACTTCAAACATCCTACCACACACACACCCAATAATAATACACCAGGAATGCATGTTTTACATTGTCTCGTGTTAAAAACTTTATTTGAACGAAGGATGAATACGTCATCCGTATGTCTGACCGTTTGAGCCTCACAGATGGCATCGGTATATTACATATAGGGGTAAATTTTGTAGAATAATGGTAGCAAAATTACCTGAGTGATGTACATCTGTGTTCGTGGATGCGTAGGCAGCCAGGCTTCTTACAGGTAGCACACGAAACCAGTAAATCTTTAACACTGACTTTTCACGATGACTGCTAACGCCTGACTGAGCAGTCTCTGACAGAGAAAAAGAGTGAGAACGTTCGATCTGACCAATCCCCCGTGTGAGCTACTCGTACTGTATGCGTACAGAAGTGGGCTAGGAGAATGGAGTCAAATTTTCTGTTGATTTTCTGTGACTAATTCAAAATATCTGTAGATCTATCCCAGAAATCTGTGTTTCTGTATGGTCAATGAAATATCTGTAGACCTGGCAACACTGGGCTAACCGGCAGAAAGGTGTGGTCTCCCGTATGAGTGAGGAAGATGAACCGCCTAATTTTCCCGAGAAGTCAGAAGTTAAAGACATTTCCCGGGTACACAACATATGACTATCTGCCCCCTCATCAGTTCCTGTGGAGCAGAACTCTCTCTTCGTTCAGTCAGGGTCAGTAGGTGGTGTTTGGGTAAGTGTTCTCTGAGACAACATGTTATTAAACAAAGTCATGTCCTACCACAACAATATACTGAGAGGATAATTAATGTTAAAATGATCAATGGATCTCTGGTCAATGTCCCAGAGGCAACCATACACGTAGAGAGTCCGTTCTTTACAGGGCGAATTACAGCAGCCGTGATGGTCAACCTGATCTTCGATGTCATCATCGGAGATATCAAAGGGGCGAGGAATAGTTGTGCTGTTGATGCTGGAACGCAAACTGGTGCTGCAGCTGTTACGAGAGGCATGGTGAAAATGAAGGAAGAACTTACTCCTCTGACGTCGGTAAGTGATCTGGTAAATTGCCAAGATATTGTACAGGAGCAAGAGAGTGATCCCTCGTTAGAATCCCCATGTCACTAAGTATGTCACATGGGGAAGAATCGTGTTTTATTGTGAAAAACAAGAGGATCTACCGGAGGGTTCTGACGCAACATGGAGAGGAGCGTCTTCAGTTCGTCGTTCCTGCGAGGTATCGTCTTGCTGTTTTCCGGCTGGGTCACCATTCTGCTCTCGGAGGTCACATGGGTCAGAAGAAAACGCTTGACCGCATTCAGACGGAATTCTTTTGGCCTGGCATGGGTCAGGAGATTGCCAGGTTAGTTCGCTCATGTGATATTTGTCAAAAGACTAGTGACCGCGGACGCGTGAAACCTGCACCACTGAAGCCTATGCCGCTGATCTCCGAGCCTTTCGAGAGAGTCGCCGTGGACATCGTCGGACCAATCCACCCGAGGGCGAGTGATGGATCCAAGTACATCCTCACGCTCGTGGATTTCAGTACGAGATGGCCAGCAGCAGTGTCACTTAAGAATATAAATGCTGTTACCGTCGCCGAAGCCATGGTGGAAATCTTCTGCAGGATCGGTATTCCCAGGCAGGTATTGAGTGACAGAGGGACACAGTTCACCTCTGCGATGATGGAAGAAGTGCTTCGTTTGTTGTCGATAAAGGGACTAAGAACGACTCCATATCATCCGATGTGTAATGGTCTCTGTGAAAGATTCAATGGCACGCTGAAGAGAATGCTCAGGAGGATGGCAGCAGAGCAGCCGAAAGAATGGCCACGCTATATTGCACCGCTACTGTTCGCGTATAGAGAAGTTCCGCAAAGTTCTTTAAAGTTCTCACCCTTCGAACTTGTGTATGGAAGAGCTGTGCGAGGACCCCTTCAAATTTTGCGGGAGCTATGGGACGACAATGCAGAGGACGCAGAGGTCAAGTCAACATATACCTACGTCATTGATCTGGCCAATCGTCTCCAGTCTACCTGTGAATTAGCCAAGCAAGAACTGTTGAAAGCACAGGAAGTGCAGAAGGCTTATTACGACAAGAAAACAAAGGTACGTCAGTTCAAAGTAGGTGATAAGTGCCTTCTTCTCTTACCAACTTCTCACAAGAAGTTGGTGGCACAGTGGAAAGGTCCTTATGATATCGTAGATAGAATATCTGATCATAATTATGTAGTGCAGGTGGGGAATCAACACAAAAGATTCCACATCAATATGTTAAACGAATACTTTACAGCTGGCATCGGATGTGCGTCCTATGGCGAGAGACCTAACGGGCAGGTGGTCTCTTCAACAACAGCTATATCTAGCATATGTTAAAGCTTTCTTTTCACAGAAAATTTCGAGTCTTGGCAGTACTTCCGCAGCAGCATCCATATGTGCTGCTGCAGTGATTGCAGAAAGTGAATTTGATGATGGACCCACCACTGCACACTCATGTCAAACCGAGACCTGCGACGATGTGGACGTGAGTGGAACTCTAAAGTCTGAACAACAAAAGCAGATAAAAAGCTTGTTGAAACGTTTCAGTGACATATTCTCAGACAAGCCAAAAGTTGCATAAGTTAATTATCACACTATAGAACTTACTAGCTCCAAAGTTATAAAGCAGAAACCTTATCCCATACCTATGCGATTAGTAGATGCAGTTAAACAAGAGATCCAGGATATGGAAAGTGCGGGAATCATCGAGAAGTCTGCGTCATCCTACTGTAGTCCCATAGTAGTAGTGCGGAAAAAGGATGGCCGTGTAAGGATATGCGGAGACTATCGAAAAATCAACATGATCACAAAGGTGGATGCTGAATAAATGTGCGATCGTAATATTCTCGAGATTGACTGAATCGAAATTCTTCAGTAAGCTCGACTTAGCAAAAGGATTTTTCCAGATTCCGTTACACCCCGAGAGTCGAGAACTCACTGCTTTCGCCAGTCCTGCAGGTCTGTATCCGTTTAGGGTACTCCCGTTTGGGTTAACAAATTCACCCGCTGTGTTCAACAGGGTTATGAGGGAGTTGAAGCATTCGTTGACGACATCCTGGTTCATTCCTCCACGTTCGAGGAGCACCTGGAGATCCTCGAGGAGGTATTTCAACGGCTGCGAGGTACAAATATGACCATTAAGCCAAGTAAGTGTGAAATTGGACATAAAGAAATTCAGTATCTTGGTCATACATTGGGTGAAGGCAGATGTAGCTGTCAGAACGACAAAATCCAGAAGATAAAAGAAGCACCGCGACCCACGACTAAGAAGCAAGTGCGATCTTTTTTAGGACTAACGGGGTATTACCGTAATTTTGTTCCCAACTTTTTCTGCGTTAGCTCTCCCACTGTTTGATCGCATTTCGAAAACATGCCCCGAATAAGGTTCCATGGGGAGATGAACAAGAGGATGCTTTTAATTCCCTTAAGAAGTTGCTCTGTAAACGGCCCATCCTCCAGTTGCCCAATTTTCAAAAACCTTTTATCCTTCGAACAGACGCCTCACAGGATGGTGTAGGAGCAGTCCTTATGCAGGAAACGGATGGTGAGATTTATCCCGTGGCGCCACAGTCGAAAACTGAAGCCCGCCGAGAGGAACTACAGCACGATCGAGAAGGAGCTGCTAGCAGTCGTCGACGGAATTCAGAAGTATTATTTCTACCTTTACGGAGACAAGTTCCTGTTAGAGACCGACCACATGCCTTTGGAGAGTTTGCGTACGTCTAAAAACATGAACGCTCGACTGATGCGCTAGGCTTCGTACCTCCAGCAGTTCAACTTCGCCATCCGCTACATTAAGGGCAGTGCCAACGTCGGCGCAGATTTCCTTTTTCGCCTTGTGGACAACGACTGGCAGGAGGACTCGGAGGAATCTCTAGGTTCTAAGCATCGTGATGGAGTCAAGGAGGAGCGCACGCGCGTGCAGGGTCCACGTGTGTGTGTGTGTACGTGAATCTAAGTGGTAAAACTTGTTAGATCACAGTGCTTAATCAAAATTATTAATCTATTAGATTAACGAATTTAGTGAAGAATACACTCGCATCTTTACATAGTTTAACTGAACAATATGATAAATTAAATTAATTCTCATGCAAAAAATTCTTGTCTGTAATTATTATATTACATTTAGTTCTGCTTTCGTGTTGTTCGAAATCAGTGCTCATGGTAATAACTTTAAGTTCATTTGCTAATATTTAAGAAAAAGAAATTTTTCTCCTTCGGAAAAAAAAAAAAAAAATCGGTGGGGGCGAATGTCCAGGTGTTCATTTTCATGTGTAAATGAAAACGGGAAAAAATAGAACGCCTGACAACTATGCGTTGTCATGGAAACGTAAGCGACTCCTGGCAACATGTATTGCGCATGCGCGTGACAATCGGGCAAGTGGGCACGAGTCACGATCAGTCACGACGACACTAGTTACTCACAAGGAAACA
>BOPN01001547.1:189365-194365 GCA_017312705.2 Penaeus japonicus
TGCGTACTATATATATATATATATTAATAATAATCATTAGGTTGATAGGAAAATTATATCCGGCTTCTTGTTAGTAGGGCATATGTATGAAGATAAAAGAGATATATAAGATAAGAGAACAACATGTTCTACTAAGCAAGAACATGAAAAAGAGAGAAATAGACAAAGACTTTGAAAAATACTTTCCATCAAAACTGACAGTTATATGTGAAGAAATATGTGATCAAATATAGCAAATATATTACTATGATACCTACGACATCTGCGTCTTAACTCAATATATAAAAATATATTACAAAGAGATTAACACTGTGAAAATTGCACGCAACTTCTATAAACAAATACAAATGTAGAAATATAGGTGCGGATTGAAAACAACATACCACAGGATGCCAAAAGTGAAAAGATATTCCCGTCTTAATTAAAAGAGGTTGATGTCCCTTCATTAAGCGACGGATTATTGTGTTTTCGTTTGATATGTTTCCTGGTGATGATGATGAAGGAAGCAAACGAATTTTTTTATTGATATTGATGATTCTGTTATTGATGAGAGTAATAGGATTGGCGTTAATGGTGTTATTCATCCTTGTTGTGTCATGTAACTATGACATTAATATTACTTGACACTCCAAAGAAGAGTTACAAAACACGAAGAAAAATGTCAGTTATATCGAGATGAAATGAAACTTACCGTGTGCCAATAATATATATACATATATATATATATATATATATATATATATATATACATATATATATATATATATATACATATATATACATACATACATACATATATATATATATATATATATATATATATATATATATATACATATATATATATATATATATATATATATATATATATATATATATACATATATATATATATATATATATATATATATATATATATATATATATATGTATATATATATATATATATATATATATATATATATATATATATATATATATATATATATATATATATATATATATATACATATGCACATGCATATATACATAAATATATATACATATATATATTTATATATATATATATATATATATATATATATATATATATATATATATATATATATATATATATATTGATACATGAATAAACAAACAAACAAATAAATAAATGTGTACATATTTATCACATATACCTGAACAAGCATATACATATGTGTGTTTGTGTGTGTATGTAAATATACATATAACTAAACATATCAGGAATAACACGTAGCAGTAGTCCACCAAAGCGATAAAGAGAGACATAAATTGGTCTCCTGGCTGCTGCAACTTGCAATAGAGATGATGAAACTGAATGATCAAGGTTGTATTCATCTCGGGAGGGGTCTTCGAGTCGGCGGCGGAAGAGAGATACGAGAGGGGGAAGAGACATCAAATAGTGGATTTAAACTCTCTTGCAAGACGTCCATTGCACAAAGGGACAGTGCAACGGTAGGATGTTGCTTCGAGGAAGAGGGGGAACTTCTGAAATTGAGGAAAGCGGCAGGCAAGTGCGGAAGGAATAGCGAATCTAAATGAACAAAATTGGCGGGATTTTTTTTTTTATGATTTAAGGGAGAGTCGTCTAATGAACAAGTCTTGTCTTTTTAGAGAAAAAGAATGGTATATATATATATATATATATATATATATATATATATATATATATATATATATATATATATATATATATATATATATATATATATATGTGTGTGTGTGTGTGTGTGTGTGTGTGTATATATCACACACACACACACACACACACACATATATATCTTTCTTTCTTGGGGAAGGGGATATGATGTTGAACCAAATTATGTTGATTCCAAAAGGTCGGGCCGAAGGGAATTTAATGCACACAGGCATACTAAGCAGAGGAAACAGAGAAAGCGCTCCTCATAATAAACACTTTACGATCTTTCTCCGCGTTAAGAATTAAAAAAAATAATATCACGTAACTAATGCAATCGGCTTATTCTTTCTTGCACCACACATCAAGCCAAACAAAACCATCTTGAACAGTGAAGGACATTCCAATCGGGTTTAGAGAGGAGAGAAAGAAACGAAAAACAGCATTGCTCTTACTCTCTCTCTCTCTCTCTCTCTCTCTCTCTCTCTCTCTCTCTCTCTCTCTCTCTCTCTCCCTCTCTCTCTCTCTCTCTCTCTCTCTCTCTCTCTCTCTCTCTCTCATTCTCTCTCTCTCTCCCCCCCTATCTCTCTATCTATATATCTCATCCACAAACTTGTTGATAATATGATTATATTAAGAATGTCTCGTTGGGCACATGTGTCCGCTCTTTGTCTCATCCGCTTATAAGTTCTCAACTAGGGAATTACTGAATTTTTAAAGAAATGGACTTGCTTACGTACTTAAAGAGTTCTTGGAACTACCGGGGGTAATACACTTGGTATATTTCATTTCTCGTTTAATATCAATGACTAAAACATATGAAAATTGAATACCCGAAAAAAAAAAAAATATATATATACACACACACACACACACACACACACACACATATATATATATATATATATATATATATATATATATATATATATATATATATATATATATATCAAATGCAAGTAAATTCATACCTAAAAGCCGTGTCAAATTTGAGACTTGATTGCTTTTCGAGAGTATGAGTTATGATTTTGGAACCGATTAAGAAAGTCATAAATCAATTGCAATGCACTGAATCATTATGAAAGAGGATCTCCCCATTTTTCATCGCCGCGGGGAAACAAAACACAATTGCAAACTCCATTTGCATGGCAATAAACATAGATATACAGTCCTTCGGGTTGGCCATCAGCATTAATCCTGCATTTTGGTTTGGTGTTATTGCAACATGAAGACCGTGCAAACCAAAACAAATTCCAGACAGAATCTTGGGAAAGTTGGGAAACTGTCATTTGTTTATGTTGTTGTTTACTTATTGTTTAGATATTGCTGCCGTTGTTATCACTAACATAATGCATTGTATCACTTTGAATAAAAATCCTTAACATCATTCAATGTAACTTTATTTTCATTGTCTGTACATTGTTAGCAGACAATGGATCTATAGATTGTTTCCATACTAGGGCTTATGGAAGACATGGTCATAAATTATATAATAAAGGTAATAACTCTCATGGTAGCATTAAGGAGTTCTTGCATAATAACTAGATGCTGCAATGACAATTCTCTGCTTTTGCCAAGCTTGTAAAGATTTCTATTGTTAGATATAAAGCATACAATCTAGGCTTAATGGCGGTGAAGCTAGCAAGACGTGAGTCATGCCCAGCAAATGACCATTCAGATGCTTTTAATTACGTCATTAAAATTTTCAATTAGTGGTAGGAAGGGGAGACTATTAACGAAGGTGATAAAAGCTATATTACCATTAGTCGTTCTATTATCACCATCACTAACAGCTCCTACTGTGCTTTCATTAATTGCTGTTGCTATTTTATCATTACTAATTCTACTACCGCTAATGCTATTCCCGTTTCCACATTTATATCAACAAACATATGCAATCAACACTAATTACCACTCCAATTACCACCAATGTTGTCCCCAATAACAGCATTATTTCAGTAGTATTTGTGATGTTACTGATACAACTACTATATATATATATATACTCTGACAGTACCACTCCTATTAATCCTATTACTCCTCATAGGCGTATGAAACGATGAAAATCCACATCCACATGAGTAATGACTATTATGATGAAGATAGTAGCAATTGCAGCGAGGAGAATGACCATCCACTTCACTGAAATTTGTCTGTATCCGATCTAGAAAATAGTACGTGGCATACTAGAAATTCTCTTCGTGTGAGTAAACAAAATTACCAAAAAGGGAACACTGAAAATGATTTAGGTTTCTTTAACATACAAGTGATAGCTCTTTTCGTTTTTCTTATTGTATTTTTTGCCCCAAGCTAGTTGATTCGCTTTTGAAGAAGGAGTATGAGAAGGAAGATGAAGAAGAAAAGTCAGAGGAAAGATAACCAATCAAATGTTGTTTTATCAATGCATGGTCAATGTTGATTTTGCTTTGTTGTTCTTAATGGAAGACTCTTACCTTTTATCTTTTGATATATCTATCTTATTAATTATCGTTATCCTTTTTAAGTTTATAACAGTTATTTTATTTTTATCGTCGTCGGAATCTCCCTCGTTCGATTATTATCGCGATACGCAAATACAATAAAACGATCATAAAGTATATGAAATAACAGACATACCGAATGATTACAGTTTCGTCTTTTATATTCAGTTGAATAAATAGTTGCAGATGTACATTAGTGTTTCATTTCCTTGGATTGTTGTTGCGTAAGGATTTTTTTTTATGTTTCAATCATCCTGCCAGAATTTCTTTTTTTTAACTCGCCTTCATGAGAATATCATGTCATCATTGCTATTGCTTTATTGCATCCACAACTAGCATAGCAATTTCGCTACTAATAATACTCTTACTCTTGTTTTACGATTCCCACTAATATCGTTATAGAAATTACTATCATTATTATCTAATCTATCTAAAATTCATCTAACATTTTTTCGACTACGTAATCCTTGCCTCTTAGGATTGCTTTTAGGAATTTACTGTGGTCTGGTACACTAGCCTAGGATTCCGTTGTTCTGAGGGAGTAACTAAAATACAGACTCGTAAGGTCCTTCTGGAATGAACAGGACATAGCATTAAAGAGCGTGGGTGTTTAGCTGTAACATATTCTCTGTCTGTCTGTCTGTCTGTCTGTCTGTTTGTCTGGCTCATCACAGTTTTGCCTCATTCTGTATGAGTTTGCCGAATAATTTATTTCGTCCACCCTCCCTTCCCTCCTTTCCCCCCTTTCTCCTTTTATTTCTTTCCCTCCTTTCATCTTCCCTCCCTCATTCCATCTTCCTTTTCTCCCTTCCTTCCCCCTCCTTCTATTTTCCCCTTCCTCCCTCCCTCCTTCCTTCCTTCTT
>BOPN01001547.1:206865-209365 GCA_017312705.2 Penaeus japonicus
ATGATGATAATGCTGTTGATGATGATCAGGATAAAATCATAGAGCAATAATGATAATTATGAGGAAGCAAAATTAAAAGATAGAAAAAAAAAACACAAGTGTAATAACAAAACAAGATGATCATAGTGATGATAATGAAAACAATGATGATGATGATACTAATGATGATGATGATAATGATAGTGATAGTGATCATAATAATAATGAGAACACTAACAATGAAAGTAATGATGATAATAACTATAATAGTAATAATAATAATAAAAACAGAAACAATAAGAATATTAATAATTATGATAAAAAAGAAAAAAATGTTAATGATAACAATATGGATGATGATGATGATGATGATGATGATGATAGTGATGATGATGCTGTTGATGATGATGATGATAGTGATGATGATGCTGTTGATGATGATAAGGATAACATTCATAATGACAATAATGATAAATATGAAGAAGAAGAAGAAAAAATTGAGAACAAATCGAGATGATAATCGTAATGATAATGATAACAATGATAATAATGATGGTAACAATAATGATAATAACCATAATCAAGATGATAATGAAAATAATAGTAGTGGGAATAATTACATTGACAAAAATAATACAAATGAAAAGATGATACTAATACGGTTAACAACAACGATGGTGATGCTGATGCTAATATCAGTGACCCTGCAACTACCACTGTTATTACTACTATTAACTATGAAGAGAGCAGTACTGGTAGTAAGGAATTAGAGTGATAACAATAATGATCATTCTAATGTAATTGTAATCACAATAACAGCAGTAACAATAATGGTAATGGTACTAACAAGGATATAATAACGATGCTAATAATAACAAGAATAAGAAGAATGATAATGACATCAGAAATAACAAATAATAACATAAAACATGAATTATGATAATAATCATAGTAATAATACTGATATCGGAAATAATGATCTTTGCAATAATGATGATAAAAGCAAAGATAGCAACAGCAGTGATGATAAAAATAACGATAAACAGATGATATAAAAGGAAAAATTAATTATGATATTATGTATGATAACAAAAGGAATATTGATAATGGTGATGATGATAATGATGATAACGATGATGATCATACCGATGATGATGATGATCGGAATAATAAAGATTATGATAACGATAATTCTTAAAAAGTAAACGTTTTGATAATAAGAGCAATACAAATGAAGATGAAAGTGATGATGGTGATTATGATTAATTGTGATGGTGATTACCTAATAGAAATAACATTAATGCTACCAATAATAACACTGACACTAGAACTCTTAATGATTATGATAGCAACCCCCCTCCCCCCCTCAAAAAAAAAAAAAAAAAAAAAAAAAGGGCTTTCTGTATGGGACGCGAACTCGAGGCGCTTGAGTAGATGACTTGCACGAAACTGAGTGAGCTATTGCTCGATTGAATGGCAACTGCATAGGTGAAGGCTTTGATGATCACTTATTCACTTATATACATGCATACAAACGCGTTATATCGATATCAGTAATATTTGAATGATTATGATAATGATGATGGTAATGATGATAATAATTGTGATGATGATAATGATAATAATTGTGACGACGATAATGATAATGATTATCATGTGGATAATGATAAAATATACAACGGACGTTATAATAATATTTATAACAATAAAACAATAACAGAAACAATAAAAATATTAATGATTGTGTTAATAACAACAATGATAATGATAATGGTTTCAATAATGATGATGATAATAATGATAGTTTAAAAATGATAATAATAAGAACGAAAATTGCAATAATAAGGATAAAGACAAAGACAAAAACAGAAATCATGATAAAAACAACAGTAATAACTATGATAAAAAAGGTTGTGATATTGATAATAACAATATGAATGATAACGACGATGATGGTGATGATGATGATGGTGATGATGAAGATGGTGATGATGAAGATGATGGTGATGAAGATGATGGTGATGATAACGATGATGATGATGATGGTGATGATGATGATGAAGATGGTGATGATGAAGATGATGGTGATGATAACGATGATGATGATGATGGTGATGATGATGATGGTGATGATGAAGATGGTGATGATGAAGATGATGGTGATGATAACGATGATGATGATGATGGTGATGATGATGATGGTGATGATGAAGATGGTGATGATGAAGATGATGGTGATGATAACGATGATGATGATGATGGTGATGATGATGATGGTGGTGATGAAGATGGTGATGATGAAGATGATGGTGATGATAACGATGATGATGATGATGGTGATGATGATGATGGTGATGATGAAGATGGTGATGATGAAGATGATGGTGATGATAACGATGATGATGATGATGGTGATGATGATGATGGTGATGATGAAGATGGTGATGATGAAGATGATGGTGATGATAACGATGATGATGATGATGGTGATGATGATGATGGTGATGATGAAGATGATGGT
>BOPN01001547.1:251865-254365 GCA_017312705.2 Penaeus japonicus
GAAAAATAGACTTTATTGGACAGAAGCCTTCCCCAATTCTTTCCATCTTTGCCGATCCAGCGCTATTCTGTGCCAGTTCTCTTTTTACTTCCTCTACCGTAATGTTTGGAACGTCTCCAAATGTTGTGTTTGTCTCTGTACGTGGTTAATCGTTTGAGTGGTATAAGTCGCAGTATAAGTCTTCTACTACTTTGAAAATTTCATTTTTATTGTATGTCACCTCTCCCTTGGCCTTCTTTACTGCATACGTTTGGTATTTCCCTATTCCAAGTCTCCTCTTTGTTGTTTTACCGCTGGTGCCCGAATGCAGAGCTTCGTATATCTTTCGTATGTTAAATTTTCTTATTTTTTCTTTTTGTTTATTGTCTTATTTAGTTCTGCTGATTCTATCTTGTCTCTCATTTTGTTTCTACCAATAGCTTACTGAACTTTTCTTTTTCGTCTTTACCACCTATTACAAGTGCAGCTTCCTTTATTATCTCACTGAATTGGTCGTTAATTTGGTCTATGTCAAGATCTTCTTCGAGAGCTGAGTATCTGTTTCGGATGTTAAGACTAAATTCTGTCGCCCTATTCTTAATGTTGGTTAGATTAACGAGAGACTTCTGTATGAAGTGATTTCGTTCCCTTCTTAGCTGTAATTTGACTCGACTTCTGACCAGTATATGGTCGCTACCGACATTTGCTTTATTGATAACGCTCATGTCTTGTACAATGTCGCACCTATTTGTGATTATGAAGTCAATTTCGTTTTTAATGCCATATGGTGATTTCCATGTCCATTTCCAACCGGGTCTCTTTTCGAAGAATGTATTCATAATGTTAAGGGATTGAGCTTCTGCGAATTCTATTAGCGTTTACCCGCTCTCATTTCATGTATCTATTCCATGTTTCCCAACCGAAATTTCCCCATTTCCCTTATTCCTATCATGGCATTAAAATCCCCTATAATCACGATAAAATGGGCTCTTGCTCTATCGATAGCTGCTTGCACACCTTCATAGAAGCTCTCTATCTCCTCATCACCATGTCTGCAGGTAGGAGCATATAACTGGATAATTTATAGGTTATATTTGTTGTTTAGTTCCAGTATCACAGAAGCTACTCTTTCGCTCACACTGTAGATTTCCCTAATATTTTCTTCGAGGCGCTTGTGAACTAAGAAACCTAATTCTTGTTTGCCATCCGGATATTTACTTCTCCAATATAATAAGTGTCCAACATTTAGTGATTTCCGGTCTTCGCCTTTTCTTCAAACTTCAGAAAGTCCTACAATACCCTATTTAATAAATTAAAATTCCCTTAACAGCATCAAAAGATCAGATTTTGGTCTCAGACTCCTTTTATTGTATATGCAAAGGTTCTTCAGCTATGTGTGTGTGTGTGTGTGTGTGCACATAAACTGCCGTTCATTTGCTTCACAGTTGTCTGAATCCATAATTTATATGTCATTAAAGAGGTACTCCACTTCAATTCTGCAGCTGTGACCTTACCTTCTTATGATTTTCTCTTTCACTGTGCAAACACCATATTGTGTGTTTTAGTTTTAGTTTTCTGTTATTCTTTTATTGGTAGTTTTCCGTCCGATGGTAAAGTAGACGAAACACTTTTGTAGTTCCCAGCTGAGGTCGCAGTCCGGGTCTAAGACCTTTTTTTTTTTTTTTTATTTATTTATTTTTTAAGTTGGTGCCTTAAATGTTGATTTCATTAGCTTGTATTTTGCAGACTCATAAAAAGGATCAAAGATGCAATGATTTTGATATTGTTGAGAAGGCTAACCGTGATCTAGCATTTCCTTGTAATTTGATCAGTTCTTTAGCAAAAATATTTCTTACTTTCAGTTTTAATTTCGTATTTCAAAGGAACGAAAGCTAAAAATAAAAAGGATATTGAATAACGCCTGAAAAGGTTAACCGATAATTTTTCTTCCTATGTCTTTTCTTCTCCCCTTTCGCCTCTCCGTCGGCAATGGGGAAATAATAATCTTTAATAAGATATTTCCCTTGAAGGAACTCTCCTGTTCCTTATTTGAAAACTAAAAAGTGAGTTTCCTTCTATTTCTGGATTTTTATTTTTCTTAATCCTAATTATATTGTTTGCGAGAAGGAAAACAGTAATTATATTTGGTATTTTGTGTTGACAGTCTCGCATACCTAGCAACATCTATTATTCGTACTATTTTTAGTGCATTTTCCAAGTGAAAAGTTTAGAATATGGATTATAGATAAAACCAGATAAAATACTGAAGTATAAACTCGATGAAAATAACTTCGTTATCAGCTTACAAAAACAACGAAATAACTTAAAGTTTCAAAAGATTTCAAGATTATAAGCTTATAAGATAATCCCCCCTTAATTAATACATAATCAAGCAATTCTCGATTCACAAAAAAACAATACTGATAAAAAGAGGAATTCACAACAAGAGTAAAACATTTCATTCGTTTGAATTCAGCCTACCAGACCTGCGACCAAGCCTTCGCGATTCAAACTTGCTTAC
>BOPN01001547.1:281865-286036 GCA_017312705.2 Penaeus japonicus
TCTTGAAAATGTATAACCTGATAGATAAAATAAATATATAGATAAATAAATATATAGATAAATATATAACCTGCTAGATAAAATAAATATATGAATAAATAGATAAATAAATAGATAGATAAAGTTCACTAAATAGTTGCCTTGGACAGGTACGGAGATCAGTAGGAAGACGAATAAGTATGCTGAATGAAATAGCGTATTCAACTAGAGGAAAATAAGCTGTAGTTAGTGCAATGATTAAGCAATATAGCTCTGGCTTTAGCCTTTTGAGAGCACAACTTTAGTAAAGCTTATTCAGTGCTGGTATATAGCTCTTCAATACAAAACAAAAGCAAGGCTTATAGTCTTTTCACATCGACTACGGAAATGAAAGTGTGCCTTTGAGTTGTGTGTGTGCGTGTGTGTGAGAGAAAGAGAATGAGTGTGTGTGTGCGTGTGTGTGTGTGTGTGTGTGTGTGTGTGTGTGTGTGTGTGTGTGTGTGTGTGTGTGTGTGTGTGTGTGTGTGTGTGTGTGTGTGTATGTATGTATGTGTGTGTGTGTGTGTGTGTGTGTGTGTGTGTGAATATCCCGTGTCCTCCGTCGAAGAAAAGGCTCTAATTTTCTCTCAGTAAAGAGAGACAAGTCTGCAACTGGAGGAATGTTGCAGAGTTCATCATCTTGAAGAGATGTGATTGTGATAGTCTTCGTTGAAATACATTAAGTGTAATTCAATTTAGATTTTTTTTAAAAACTAGTCATTTTCTTTAGTCCCCCTTTGCCTCCATTTCCTCTACTTCCATCTAATGAAACTACACGAAAATTTATATTGATGTTAGCGCTCTAATGATGGAGAATTTTCCACTCAGAGGAATAAATTACGTGTTAGTCGAGTCGTAAATTACATTGTAAAGCCTTATACCAAGCGTAGAACATCTTTATCGGAAGAAATGGGTGTCTGGGGAGAACATAGAACAAGTCTCTATATCTATGTTCATTCCCTTTGATTGGTGAGTGGATGGGGGGGGGGGGATAGAGAGAGGGAGGAGGGAAGGTAGGAGGGGTTAGATAGAGGTGGGGGGTTGATATTCATATACATATTTGTTGTTGTTCAGTCTTTTTCCTTTATTTTCTTTTTTCCTTCATCTTTTTCCTTTTCTTCTTCGTTTAGATGTTCTTCTACCTCCGTAGCTGTCTATCTCTCTTATTCAACTCACTCAGTCTCTCTCTCTCCCTATCTCTCCCTCTCTCTCACTCACAGTCTATCTCTCTCTTTCCTTCTCTCTCTCCTCTCTTGGTCTTGTTCTCTTACTCTCTTTCTGTCTATCTATCTATCTATCTATTTATCTATCTATCTACCTCTCTTACTCAACTCACTCAGTCTCTCTCTGTATCTCTCCCTCTTCCTGTCTCTCCCTCTCTCTCACTCACAGTCTATCTCATTCTCTCTCTTTCCTTACCTCTTTCCTTTCTAGATCTCACTCTCTCACTCTCTACCTATCTATCTATTTATTTATCTATCTATCCATCTATCTATCTACCTATCTATCTATCTCTATAAGTAGGAGAGGGGAAGTGCAGATAGAAGGAGAAATGAGGGAGAAAGAGAAGAGGAGATGTCAGAAAGAGATTTCGGGATTAGAAACAAACTTTCAGGACTTGATGTATGAGGTTATGAATGAGGGAAAGGGGTGAGAGGTGAGAAATGGGGGGAAGGAGAGAAGAAATGAGGAGGGAGGGGGGGGGATGAAGATGAGAAGGATGAGAAGGGACGTTTGGAATGAAGGAGGAATGAGGAACAGGAGAGAATGAGAGAAGAGAATTGGGTATAGCAGTTGGTGAGGATTCAGGAAAGAGAAAGATAGATAGATAGAGAGAGAGATACTGGGAGAGAGAGGGAGAGAGAGAGAGATGAGATAGGAGGGAAGAGAAGAGAGAAAATGAGAGCAGGAAAAGAGAGACATGAATAGAAAAGAGAAATGGAAAGTATAAAGAAATCAAAGAAAAAGGAAAATAACAAATAACACATATCAAACAGAAAGACAAATGCGACTAATTTACATCTTTCTGGGAAGGTTGACGTCCTATTTATTACTTTTCCTATTTACTATTCATTACTTTAACTTGAAGTCAAACGTCCAGTCACTCGAGTGGATGCAATATTGACTCCAGTGAAAGTGCTGACATTGCAAACTGACTTTTTTTTTGTCATTGTTGCTATTGTTATTATTTGTTTGTTTTTGTTTTAAGGTTTATTGTATCATGTCAGGGAAATGTTTCGTGTGAGTGTAAACTGCTGCTAATAAATAATTCCCAGTCTGAAATGTCAGAAAAAGTCGTGCATTTTGTGTGGTGTTTACTTATGTACGTCACTGAAAGAGAGGGAGAGATAGATAGATAGATAGATAGATAGATAGAGAGAGAGAGAGAGAGAGAGAGAGAGAGAGAGAGAGAGAGAGAGAGAGAGAGAAATATAAAGAGAGAGAAAAAAAATAGAAAGAGAGAAGCGAAATTCTATGTGTATGAAGCATATTAGATTATCCCACAAGTATATGTAAGTATCTGAACTTATAAATATTTAGACATTAAAGTATACTTCTAAAACTAATGAAAGTTTTATTGAATAACGCTGGATAAGCCTTTTTGGAAGAGTCTTACATCAAGAAACAAAATTGTTTTTTCTTCAAATCCTTGAATCTCATTTAGATTCTGAGATTATGTCTGATCACTGCAAGTTGTTTTGAAGCTTACGAAGAGGAAATGAAAATCCTCAGATAAAATGAAACTCATCTTCCACTCATGAAATGGAAAAAAAACAAACAAACAAACAAACAAAGGAAAGAAGAGCAGAAACACCAGAAAGAAAAAAAAGAAAGAAAAAGAAAATGCAAATGTAGCAAACACAGCATCTGAAATTTTCTAGTGTGAAAAGACACCATGCAGTTCTATGTGGTCGATTTACTGCGAACCCAAAAAGGAAAAGTGTCCAAAATATTTCAAAATAAAAATAACCATCCTCACTCCTCATCCCCCTCCCCCTCTCCCCGTCCTCCTCCTCCCCGCTCCTCATCTCCCCCTCTCTCCCCGGTCCTCATCTCCCTCTCTCCTCCGTCCACCTCCCCGCTCCTCATCTCCCCCCTCTCTCCCCGTCCTCCTCCCCACTCCACATCACCCCCTCTCCCCGTCCTCCTCCCCACTGCTCATCTCCACCCCCCCCCCCTACCCTCAGCCTCGCCGCATCACCCTGCAGGGCAAATTCAGAGAGAAAATGTGGGAGACACAATGGGTTTGTTGTCCTTAGGGGGGGCCAGTTTTGTCTCGGGAAACTAAGGGCTGGTTCCCGAAGGCCATTTCATGCAAGGGGAATAAAAGGAGAGAGGGAGAGAGAGAGAGAGGGGGGGGAGAGGGGGAGAGAGGGAGAGAGAGAGAGGGGGTAGAGAGGGACATGAAGAGGGGAGGGAGGGTAGAGAAAGGACATGGAGTGGGGAGGGATATGGAGAGAGGAGGGGTAGAGAGGGAGGGAGAGGAGGGTTAGAGAAGGACATGGAGAGGGGAGGGACAGGGAGAGAGAAGGGGTAGAGAGGGACATGGAGAGGGGAGGGAGGGGAGGGGAGGGACAAGGAGAGAGGAAGTGTAGAGAGGGACAGGGAGAGAGTAGGGGTAGAGAGGGACATGGAGAGGGGTGGGACAGGGAGAGAGGAGGGGTAGAGAAAGGACATGGAGAGGAGAGGGAGGGTAGGGGAGAGAGGGGAGAGAGAGAGAGAGGAGGGTTAGAGAGGGACATGGAGAGGGGAGGGAAGGTAGGGGAGGGACAGGGAGAGAGGAGGGTAGGGGAGGGACATGGAGATGAGAGGGGAGGGGAGGGGAGAGATGATGGGAAGGGAAAGGGAGGGTAAGGAAGTGGGGAGATAGGAGGTAAGAAGTGAGTGAGAGATAGAGAAGGAAACGGAAAGGGTGAGAGAGAAGGGGGAGTGAGATTAAGAGATGAGAAGGGAAGCAAGAAATGGATAGATATAATAATATTGATAGAGAAAGCTGTACATTCTATATCTATCTATTTATCTATCTATCTATCTACCTATCTATCTATCTATCTATCTATCTATCTATCTATCTATCTATCTATCTATCTATCTATCTATCTATCTATCTATCTATCTATCTATCTATCTATCTATCTATCTATCTATCTAT
>BOPN01001548.1:15000-17500 GCA_017312705.2 Penaeus japonicus
TCCCCTGTCACTTTTTCTCGTTGCAAATATTCATGACAACCTTCAACAAGATTTTCCCGGGAATGCAACTGATTTCAGTAAAGGCATGATTCATCACCAACTGATAACTTTTGCATTTTTTGAAAAATTCTTGTACACCAGTGCGCGCGCGCCCTTGTGTTTGTGTGTGTGTGTGTGTGTGTGTGTGTGTGTGTGTGTTTGTGTTTGTTTGTGTATGTTCTTATGTAGAAGCTATTTACTTCGTATGCCAAGAAAGTCTAAACACATACATACACAAACAAACACACACACAAAACACATACAAATAGACAAACACACACAAGCACAAGGTATCCGTGCATTCTAAAGCACCTGTATCCTTGTGCTAATCAACCTTCAAAAACAATGTAAACAGAAAACGAATACTCACAAATATCAAAAACCATTAAATCAGTTCAGAGAGTTCACTACACTTTGCCATCCTAAATAGCGTAGAAGCACCAGCTTTCTTTAGAGTTAAAACCACAGGCCATAAAACCAGACCTTCCGCACAAAGCGATCTGGTCTTGCCTGTTATTTACATTCCTTATAAAGGCTCCCCTTCCCCGTCCCTATAAACATTACTAAAACCGCTTCCTAAGACTGGGAGCTTCGACATCCTCTTATTTAGCTTTTAGCCGTTGGTTGCATATTTGGCGATTTCTCTATTTGCTTCATTATCGTTTTTTTGTATCATTATTATCGTCATTACCGCCATCATCATAATCATAATCACCATTATCATCTTCATCATCATAATCATCATCTTCATCATCATAATCATCATCATCGTTATCATCTTCAACATCATTATCATCCTCATCTTCATCTATATTGCTTTTATCAATTTCATTATCATTATCATCATTACTAGCATCACTGCTATTATAATCATCTTCATCTTAATCTTCAATTTTATTCTTAATCTTCATCTTAATCTTCATTTTCATGGTCATGTAAAGGCCAATGTTTTCGTCATCGTCATCGTTTTCGTCATTGTCATCATCGTCATCGTTCTCATTATCACTTTTATCATCATTATTATCATCATCATCTGATGGAAGTTGCCAACGTAGAAAAGGTCAAACAAACTATTCGCGTGAGTCCATATGCAAAAGTAAATCAACATTCCTTTTTGCCTCAACTTCATATTAATGGTGAACTCTATTCTAGACACGAAAATGAAAATAAAACTCAGAAGAAAAAATGTTAAAAATGAAGACTTGTACTGCTGAAGGCTAAGAAGGGAGAAGAAATAACGTGCTATTTATCTCCCGTGAGAGTGAATGTTCTCATTTCTCGCCGTGTTAAAATGCTCCACGTTACATCACGCTCAACAGTAGCAGCAACCTCCAAGCTGAGAGTAAGGCGAGATGAGAGACTTCGATGATGTCAGAAGTGGCCAAAAAAGAAGTGAATGGGATGAAGGATGACTGGAGAGAGTTGAAAGATAACGATATGGATGGGAGAACAAAAGAGAGAGCAGGAGACAAAGCGAGTCCTTCTTTATACAGACGAACACGATACAAAAGCGAAGGACGAATCCGAAATAAAATGGACGAGAATTACAATCCACGAGATTATAATTTTTCACTATTTGATATGTATGTGATGAGAGCAACTACGGTTATTAGTCTAATAGGGTCGTCAAAGTGAAAAAGATCCTTAACATGCGGTTATGGAGATTATTCAAATGATATGCCTTGAATGGATTTTTTTAAGCCCTAATCTATCTCTTAGTCAGTGTTAAGATAAAATAAAAAATCCTCCTCGCCCTTCGTTTCTTAAACATATTATTATAGTCCAATCTATCAAAACAGCAGACGAATATTATTCTGGCCAACTCTTAAAATGACGTGTCCGAACCTCACTCTACATATTCTAACACCCTTCCTTTCCTTTGTCTTTCCTCGTCTAAACTTCTCTCTATTTACAACGCTTTAACTCATCCTGCCTCTCTTTACGGCCCTCGGCGTAGGCTGACTCGCGACTTTTAACAGACCAAAGCGCTTCCTGACGTCGAAGTAACGGAGTCTTCCGGCCCGATCAGTCTCTCGATCCGATCGGTGTGTCGCCTGAAGAATAACACGTCACTCACTCACTCACTCACTCACTTTCCATCTTTTTTTTTTATCGTATCCTTTGTTTTATAGCCATTTCGTGTCGCGTCACAATAGAGCAATGCTATAAATAACCGCAGTGAATCTCTTTATTGCAAGGTATTTCTAAATTTGCAACGGAAGGACGAAGGAGACACTGAAAGATTTCGAGTAAGCTTCCCTGCATGCCGACACGTGTTCAAGTCAGATACGTCCGGGACAAACGCGTTTCTTTTGCTAACGCGTTCACGAAAGCATCGGGAATGTCGTGTGCCGATTCCGGGCGCTTGGAAGGGCATGGGAACACATGCGCTCAGAGAGAAGGGTACCACGCAAGGTATTGGAACAAGAATGTACCAGGGCGAGAGTCCGGGCGAGGGACT
>BOPN01001548.1:50000-52500 GCA_017312705.2 Penaeus japonicus
GAGAAAGATAGAGAGAGAGAGAGAGAGAGAGAGGGGGGGGGGGGAGAGTGAGTGAGTTTGAGTTTTTCTGAATATTTGTTCTAGGAGAACATATATATTGTGTCTGTTTACTTGTTTCTCGTGAGTTTTATAGAATGAAACACGTATGGCTTTCGAATACACGAATTTCAACTTATAAAAGTCTAGAGACGTAGAAGTCAAGGACACGAAGGAAGGG
This sequence comes from Penaeus japonicus, assembly GCA_017312705.2. Taxonomy (NCBI): domain Eukaryota; kingdom Metazoa; phylum Arthropoda; class Malacostraca; order Decapoda; family Penaeidae; genus Penaeus; species Penaeus japonicus. The sequence goes on from BOPN01001548.1 coordinate 50,218, forward strand.
AAAGAGAGAAAGGGGAGGGGAAGAGGAATACTGTGGGGAGATGAGGAGGGAGGAGTAATTTGGCAAAGGGTGAGAGACAACCCTGGTGGGAATGGAAGATGGGGAATGGGAGGGGATCGGGCTGGGGCGGGTGAATAAGGAGGCGATAGGGTTTGTCAAGTGTGAAAGACGGAGCGTGAACGGCTGAGTCTGGGAAAATTTGGGTTTTATAAGGGAGAGAGAGAGAGAGAGAGAGTGAGAGAGAGAGAGAGAAAGAAAGAGAGAGAGAGAAAAAGAAAGAGAGTGAGAGAAAGAGAAAGAGAGAGTTTTTAAATTGACACATATGGTAAATACTAGATTATCAGAATGGCAGCGATCAAGTATTATCACTACATCCGATTCCATTAAATATCTGGTGAAGCGATTCAAGAGAAATTATAGTTTTCTCACAGTATCCCGTAAGTACAACTTGGACAGGACCGTTCCCATGTAACGCACGACCAACGCTCGTTCCGTCATTTAGTTGAAACTTTATCACTGTCAGATTGATTCACCCTTGCTTCAAATTCGGCAAACCTGATTTGTGATTTAATACGTTTTAGAATGTAGGGAATGCACCTATTACTACAGAACAGATTAGAATATATGAATTATATTAGAAATACGATGAATTCTGATAAAGATAGTAAAGTAGCTCACCCTGCTTTGTGAAAACTGTTATTCTACTTCATGCCTTTCAATCAACTATTGCAACAATCAACTTAGATCGAAATCCTGGAAATATATGAAGAACTAGGACACTGCACGGAAAGTACTTCACACAAGCATACATCTACATGCAATTACAGAATACTCAAATATTGCCACACCACGTTAGATGTAACACGGTATGGTGTGTTGTGTATTTTACGTGACTCGAATAGTTGACCTCTGCACGTACGGTAAACAGTGACAGAATCGCTTTTAAAGAGAACACCACACAGGGGATTGATTGATTAATTGATTGGAATAACGATTATGATTGTGTTTAAATGTCACTGCGTATTTAGATAACTACAAATCAAATGCACATTGGTATTCATGTAAATTCATATTACGGTAAATGAGTGTGAATCATATATCATACGCGAGTGGTGAGGAAGCTTAACACTGAACACTTCCATATTTGTAATCACACAAATGGGATCTCTCACATTGGCACGAGTGACTAGCCCTCGTCCAGAAGTATGAAATAAAGGATCCTATTTCATTACCTGATAAACTAGAAGAAACAGGTTAAGCGAGCGTTTGGGGTCAGTGGAATGGCGAGAGAAGGAGAGGGAGAGGGAGAGGGAGAGAGAGAGAGAGAGAGAGAGAGAGAGAGAGAGAGAGAGAGAGAGAGAGAGAGAGAGAGAAAATTCAAATTCAAAAACGTTATTCCATAAATTTCAAGTTATTCTTAGAGAATGAGTGAGAGAACAAAATATCAAATGACAAATGATATATTTCAAATAGAATAAAAATCAGAAGCAAAGATTTCCGTCTCAGATATTCCTGAAAAGGGAGGAACAGCCTTGCTTCATCAACTCGTCTGCATTAATGGTCAGTCGTTTCCGTTCCTTCGCTGTCATGCTAACCAGTGTGACGAGAAGTTAGATTTTAAGGAAGAGACATTTTTTTCCATTTGCTGTCAGTAAGTGGAGAAACTTGTATTCCTTGACTGGGGTCTTTTTCCTCCTTGTTACATAGCCCTAGCATCTTCAGACGTATGTGATTCTGACCAATGGTTCTTAACTAGGGGGTTCGCTATCCCAGAGGGCCTTTGTAAGTCGTGGATTTCTCTTGACATATGTTGTGCTTTGTTTTTTTTCCAGGATTTTTCTTTTATTTAGAGTTTGCCTTATAATTCAGTGGTAATATTTGATCATGCGGTTGGATAAGTGAGGTCGTTATGGCAGAATGTTCAGAACTACTGATATAGAAGATATACGAAACTATTTCCGCAGACGTATTATGATGTCAGAACTTGTCGATGCGAAAAGGCATATAATAACACATATTTATTTGTAAAGACTACAGTTATTTGTCATTCATTACAAGATACAAGAGAGAAAGGTTGTGTCTGTTCACCTCTTTCTCCTACAACATTCATCTGTCTTTCTCTTGCTGCCCGTCTCTTTCTCTCCCAAGTTCTTATTTCTCTCTCTCCTTCCTAATTACGTCGCCCTTCTTAGCGAATTTCATCAAGTGATGTCAGCAGCAAAATGTTAATATTATGTAAAACATTCACCTGAAAGTCCAAAGCATATTCCATGTAGTCAACGA
>BOPN01001548.1:90000-107500 GCA_017312705.2 Penaeus japonicus
CGCAGGAAGGCATGAAGTGTTGACATAGGGCACACGCACGGAATCACACACACACACACACACACACACACACACACACACACACACACACATACACACACACAGACAAAACAAACACAAACGGACAGGAATACAGAGAGAAAGAGAGACAGAGAGAGACAGAGTGTATGAGAAAGAGAGAGAAGCGACGGAACGGGAGGGGGGGATTAAGGGGGGAAGGGTCAGGGGGCAGGGACGGAGATGGGGGATGGGGGTGGCGGGGGGAGGAGTTTAGTGCGATAGACATATCATTATTTTTTTTTAGATTCACGGTCAGTTTGGCATCTCCTCCTCACCTTCAGGCTAGAAAGTATTGGCGAAGGGTTGCATGGGAGGGGCTAGGTGGGAGGGAAAGACGTGGGGGGGGGGGGAGCGGGGGATAATGAGTGGATGGAGTTCGGAATGTTGTGTAGATGTAACCTGTGTAAGATGTTGATTTATATACAATATATATGTATATATATGTATATATATATTTATTACAAGTATATTTACGCATTATAGTGTTACATTTTCTTTTTGCAACATATACAATATATACACCATTCGTTGTGGTTGTCTAAACTTTTCCTGACGCTCCTATCATGACCAAAAATGAATTATTTCTCTCTATTAAATAAAGAAAAAGAACAAGAAACACAGCAAGAAGAAGAAAAAAAATATATTTACGCATTATAGTGTTACATTTTCTTTTTGCAACATATACAATATATACACCATTCGTTGTGGTTGTCTAAACTTTTCCTGACGCTCCTATCATGACCAAAAATGAATTATTTCTCTCTATTAAATAAAGAAAAAGAACAAGAAACACAGCAAGAAGAAGAAAAAAAATATATTTACGCATTATAGTGTTACATTTTCTTTTTGCAACATATACAATATATACACCATTCGTTGTGGTTGTCTAAACTTTTCCTGACGCTGCTATCATGACCAAAAATGAATTATTTATCTCTATTAAATAAAGAAAAAGAACAAGAAACACAGCAAGAAGAAGAAGAAAAAAATCTAACTTGGCCTGACCAACTTTAACGTAGCGACTATCTGCGAACCTTGAACACAGTCATCTTTTGTTCACACGGGTAAGGTGTAATAACGATGAAATAACACCTGCGTTGACTTGTGGAGAACATCTCCGACATAACAGCGCCTTCGGTTCTTCATATATTTATCTTTTATGTTCGGGGAGTGATGTTCTAGATTCTGCAGAAGGTGGCACGGAGGTAGAGTGGTCAGGTTGGAATGAGAGGGAGGGAGTGGGGGAGGAGGGGGGTGGAGAAAAGTGAGAGAGAGAGAGAGGAAGACGTTGAGAAAGATGCACAGAGAGAGAGAGAGAGAGAGAGAGATTGAGAGAGAGAGAGAGAGAGAGTGAGAGAGAGAGAGAGAGAGAGAGAGAGAGAGAGAGAGAAAGGAGAAAGACAGATCGAGTGAGAACGAGGAGACATGTAAAAAATGGTATGACCTCAAAAAACTTGTTTACACAAAAGGAGACCTATAATAACACCCTAAGCAGCCCAGCATAACAAGGGATGGCACATTACTACGCGCAAATGACCGTATGCAACCTTCACGGATCATAATAATACGTATTCTTACAAGGTCTAAATGCCTAGTGTTGGTTTAAAGGTTGAACTATGGTCAAAACTTACGGCTTTTGTTGATGAAAATGGACCATTATTTGAGTCAAGTCCAAATGCGGTTAGCAGATGTATATACTCCTTTCTTTATTAATTTCTGCAATCGTCTAGGGACGACATAATTACAGACTAAACCTACCCATACGAACGTGACAAAATATACTAATTATAAGCGTTGTAATTATCATCACACCAATTTACATTTCAAGTGAGATTCCAAATGTTAGGCCTATTTACTTAATGAACATACACCCCAGTTCCCCCCCCCCCCCCTCCCTCCTACACACAGAGACAATGAGGTGAAATCGCACTTATTTGCAAATGCCAGGAGGGAGGGAAAAAATAATTTTATGTCTTCTGTTTGCGCACCTGTTATTATGCACTGTCTCCACACACGTCCTATTTATGCTGTTGTTTGCCCTTGTAGGAGGCTCTTTCTTTCCCGTTGTTAAGTATTGTTCTCTGCAACGGAAGGAAAATAAGATCAGCATTTAATTCTCGCCAGTCAACCCTTTAGACACATGTTTGTGACTGTCACGGTAATTAGAGGGGGGGGGTGCCGTCCATGCAGGCCACTTGCATTGTTTATCATGGAAGAGTCATGCACAGAGGAGTTGGAAGAGGAGGAGGAGGTGGAATAGGAGAAGGAAGGGAGGGAGGGAAGGAGGAAGGGAAGGAGGGAGGGAGTGGGAGGAGGAAGAGGGGGATACGAAGGGGTAGGGGAGCCGTGCAGACCACTTGCATCATCTTTCATGAAGCATTCATGAACAGAGTAGGAGGAGGGGGAGGAAGAGTAGGAGGAGGGGGAGAAAGGGAGGGAAGAAGGAGGAAGAAGAGAATACGAAGAGGGGGAAGCCGTCGTTCATGCAGACCACTTGCATTATTTTTCATGGAACAGTCATGAAAAGAGGAGGAGGAAGAGACAAAGGAGGTGGAGGAGGTAGAGGAAGTGGAAGAAGGAAGAGAAAGTAAGAGTCGTGAGAAGAAGAGGAGGAAGGAGGAAAGTAAGAGTGTAGTAGGGGCGGGGAGAAGACTGCTACAGAAGAGGCAAAAAGAAGAGTCTGTAATTATGCAAAAAAGAGGAAAGAGGAAGAATGGGAAGAAGAGGGGTGAAGGAAGAGAGGAAAAAGAAAAGAAGAGAAATGACTATGGATGATGATGATGATGATGATGAAAATGATGATGATAATGATGACGATGATGATAAAGTAAAAAAGAGAACAAAAATAATAAAATAAGTAAAGGAAAAGGAGAAAAAAATGAGTAAGAGAACGACAACAAAGGTAGAAGAGAGAAAAAAAAACAAAAACAAGGCACATGATCGAATAAAAGAAGACAAAGAGAAAGAGGAAGAAAAATAACAATGAGAAAACGAGAAACAAACATAAGAGACGTCGGCGGTGCCTGGCATGACGAACCCAGGCGCTGCTTTCTCCCGTATTCGCCGGCCATTTGGACACGGGCGAAACTCGGGGTCTGCGGTGAGCTCCTGTCTGGCCCTGAGTTTCCCATTCGAGTCTCTTGAGGGATACAGGAAAGCGTGACTGAAGGAGTGTCTCTTGGCGGCGTTAGATGTGTGGAATTCCTCCTCTTTCCTCTCTTCTTCTTCCTTCTTGATTTCCTTAGCGCCTTCGTTCTTTCTATTTTTTTTCTTGACCCTCCTCTATTTATTACTTTTGTCATCGTGATGGAAGCGAACAAGCAAAGGCCGTTGGAGAAGGATTTCACATAATGGGCCAAATGATCTTGAAATCACATGCAGAGGGAAGATTTTGTGATAATACCTATCATAATAATGGTAGTTATAATAACTGCACAGATGAAAATGATGATTTTGAAGAACAAAAAGATGGTATATCGACAAAACTAATTATAACTATTAATATCACTATTACTACTATAGTAATAAACAGTAACAAGAAAAACAACCTAATAGCCACAACCATCAACAGCAATAATATATCAATAACAAGAATTATTATGACAATAAGCTAATTTCTCTGAAGTTCCATTAAAATAAAATACCTTAACCGGGAAATATATGACATATTTTTACGGGAATGAAAATGACAAGGGTCGTAATTCACCCAAGATATCCAAACTAAAACCTTACAATCTTCCGCGTATATGAGTAAATATATATTACCTAACAACAAAATGAATGTTAAGATCCTTTATAACCAGTCATTCACCCGTGAACCACACATGTTTACAGAGAACAAGTAGTTAAACAAGTTAGTTTTATTATCATAATTACCATTACTGTTTCTAACACTAGGCAGCTGTCGTAAAGAAAACATCGCAGCCGTCTTATGCTATTATAATTCCTTAGGGTGGAGTGTGGGTTGTAGAGGTTGTGGGGTTAAGTTGTCTTTGAAATGTATAAGGTTGTTGAAACTGGGATCTTGAGGTGGGGATGTAAGTTGGATATTGAAAGAGACGTGTCAGGTATTTCTGTATATGTTGGTATTATTTTTGTTGCTGCTGTTATAAAAAAGCTTGTATTACTTGAATTAACTGCTGTAGGAACGATGATAATGCAAATTCTCTGCAATGGCTGTAAAATAGTTACTATTTTTACGAGGGTACCATTATCAGCAATTGCTAATATCCCTACTATTACTATCACTAATACCATTACTGCTATCACTGATTCTTCTCTTGCCACTATCATAACGAACTCTTGTTTCCAATAATGGTGCTAGAAGATAAAAATGATTATAGGAAGTGTTAGCCAGAAGCACCATACAACCGCACAGAAATATCCCTTTCCACTTACCAACATCCTCTCCCCGTATCTTCATACACATACAAACGCAGACATACATACACAAGCATATGAGATATGTGTAAGTATATGTAATATATATATATATATATATATATATATATATATATATATATATATTATATATATATTTTATATATATATATATATATATATATATATATATAATTATATATATAAATATATATATATATATATATATATATATATATATATATATATATATATATATATATATATAAAAATATATATATATATTATATATATATATTATATATATATATAAATATTATATATATATATATCTATAGATTATATATATATATATATATATATATATATTATATATATAGATTATATATATATATATATATATATATATATATATATATATATATATATATATGTATATATATATACGGACCTTCCTCTCACAACGCCACACACACTCATCTCACACACACACACACACACACACACACACACACACACACACACACACACACACACACACACACACGAGAAAACCACAAAATAAATAATACGTGCGAACACATCCGGTATAATGACAGAGGAAAGACACTCATTATGTCTTAGGGAATGCGTTTATCTCTTTAAAAAGTTATTTGATTGTGGTTTCTTCCAAGCTACTCTACGTGTTATTGGCACTTGCAAACACTACAGGCGGCAAACTGTTTACTATAGGAGGTTGTGGTATTATCTAAACCTTGTTATTGATTTTTTAGTTTATTTTTCATTTTGTTCAGTCATTATTTTGGTCGTATGTCCCCTTTGTAGAAACATATAGCGTGGATAAGCTTGCATGCAAAAGCACACACAAACTGAGCCAGATCTCATTTAGATATACATGTAGGAAACATGGTAACCAGATTTTTTTTTTTTTTTTTTTTTTTTTTTTCGTCTTGTCAACAACTCCAACGTACATGCAAGGAGTGAATGTTTTCAGGCATTTTTCATGCAATGCCTCATGCTCTACACTTACATAGTGAACACTTGTATTACACAGTCGTATTTTTGTATTTACTTCTTGTTTGAGAGTATTTTTCGTGTTTGTAAATACGAGTGAGATTTCTTTCCCTTGTAACTGGAAACCATGAAACTTTCTGGAAAAAGAAACTAATGATGTGAAACATGACAACGATGATTCAAAAAGTCCTTTATATTTCTTATTCATGCTTTCTAACTTTCCTAACTTTCCTTACTGCCTCGAAACAGGAAAATTGAGACAGAAAAGCTAGTTTGACAAGACATTCAAATTCAATATTTTTGCTTCATTTTTTAAAAAAGAAATTGATTCTGTAATGTAATTTCAATGCTGATGTTTGCATAAAGTCTTTGTTTAAGATATTTGCCATGTAATATTGAAACGCAATATATAGGCTACGCTTTATGGATAAAAATGAAAAGATTCCATACGTAGATACAACTATATTAACATATAACACCTATGTACAAAACCTTATCATATAAACCCAATCACAATAAAAAAAAAAAAAAATACTCCATAATTCTTTCACCGTATTAAGATACCCTGTTAGAGGTAGGCGGAAAATATCTATAAATATAACCAGTTCTGATGCAGATTCATCTCGACATAAATTAGAAAACCACAGATTAAACCTACTTCCCAAGCCACATAGAGGATGGAAAGAAAACAATAGACCTTTCCCATGATAACTAATAACAGGAACAGCTTGTTTCCCGAATGAATATTTCATAAACGTTCCCACACAGAACTGACAAATACTTAATCTATTGGCCGTCCATATGCCGCTCGTTTATACGGTGTGAGACACGGAGTGGGGTCTCACCTGTCAGTTGGCCGTTCGTTGGTGAAGCGAAGAGAAGTGGAGAAGACGTAGCGGAAGATAGTGAAGAAAAGTAAATAACAGCACAGCAATAACAAAAATAGTAGCAAAAACAAAACGAAAATAAACAAACAAAACGGCATTAAGCAATTATAACGCACGACAACACGCTCATACTCATACTCACACACATATACACACACACACACACACACACACACACACACACGACACCAACGGAACGAAAATCAACATCGTTCTGGACAATTTGTGAATAGAGGAAACGCGTTTAGTCAGAATTAATAATGCGTTTTTTTCGTGAAGATGCACTTTCGTCGCAAAAGGCATTCTCATACGCTGGAGGAACCTCTCCGCTGGAGCCTCGTCGTCAGGAGGTAAGGCTACAACAGGTTAGAGTGGTAGTTGGAGTCTTGCAAAACCATTTACTTTGGTTTGATATCCAGAGGAGAAACGAACAGTAAGTAGTTTTGATGTATTAAATATTCAAAAGGAACGTTTGTCTGTATAGTCGTGGTTTGTTTATGTGTTTTCTTTAATGTGGTATTGTTAGTTAAGCGGTTAAATAATGACCACAGCACGATTTTAAGCAACAAGTGTTCACCATGATGTCAATAGAGAAAATCAATATAGATAAAAACTCCATGCAAGATCAATCATCAAGACTTAACCATTTGTAGAAGGAATCGAAATATCAACGGTAGGAAATGCAACCACCACCGACGCAACAGCTATAACCTGGTAAAAACAATGCATCGTATAGAGAGATACATAGATTGATATAGATATGTATATATTATATATATTTGCGTGTATATATATATATATATATATATATTATATATATGTATTATACATATTGTATATATGTATAAACTATATATATATATATATATATCTGGACCTTCCTCTCCCCAACGCCACACGCACTCACGCTCATACTCATACACATACACACACACACACACACGAGAAAACCACAAAATAAATAATACGTGCGAACACATCCGGTATAATGACAGAGGAAAGACACTCATTATGTCTTAGGGAATGCGTTTATCTCTTTAAAGTTGTTGATTGTGGTTTCTTCAAGCTACTCTACGTGTTGCTTGGCACTTGCAAACACTACAGGCGGCAAACTGTTTACTATAGGAGATTGTGGTATTATCTAAACCTTGTTATTGATTTTTTAGTTTTATTTTTGATTTTGTTCATGGTCATCATTATTTTGGTCGTATGTCCCCTTTGTAGAAACATATAGCGTGGATAAGCTTGCATGCAAAAGCACACACGCAAACTGAACCGAAAGATTCTCATTTAGATATACATGTAGGAAACATGGTAACCAGATTTTTTTTTTTTTTTTTTTTTCGTCTTGTCAACAACTCCAACGTACATGCAAGGAGTGAATGTTTTCAGGCATTTTTCATGCAATGCCTCATGCTCTACACTTACATAGTGAACACTTGTATTACACAGTCGTATTTTTGTATTTACTTCTTGTTTGAGAGTATTTTTCGTGTTTGTAAATACGAGTGAGATTTCTTTCCCTTGTAACTGGAAACCATGAAACTTTCTGGAAAAAGAAACTAATGATGTGAAACATGACAACGATGATTCAAAAAGTCCTTTATATTTCACTATTCATGCTTTCTAACTTTCCTAACTTTCCTTACTGCCTCGAAACAGGAAAATTGAGACAGAAAAGCTAGTTTGACAAGACATTCAAATTGATATTTTTGCTTCATTTTTTAAAAAAGAAATTGATTCTGTAATGTAATTTCAATGCTGATGTTTGCATAAAGTCTTTGTTTAAGATATTTGCCATGTAATATTGAAACGCAATATATAGGCTACGCTTTATGGATAAAAATGAAAAGATTCCATACGTAGATACAACTATATTAACATATAACACCTATGTACAAAACCTTATCATATAAACCCGATCACAATGAAAAAAAAAAATACTCCATAATTCTTTCACCGTATTAAGATACCCTGTTAGAGGTAGGCGGAAAATATCTATAAATATAACCAGTTCTGATGCAGATTCATCTCGACATAAATTCGAAAACCACAGATTAAACCTACTTCCCAAGCCACATAGAGGATGGAAAGAAAACAATAGACCTTTCCCATGATAACTAATAACAGGAACAGCTTGCTTCCCGAATGAATATTTCATAAACGTTCCCACACAGAACTGACAAATACTTAATCTATTGGCCGTCCATATGCTGCTCGTTTATACGGTGTGAGACACGGAGTGGGGTCTCACCTGTCAGTTGGCCGTTCGTTGGTGAAGCGAAGAGAAGTGGAGAAGGCGTAGTGGAACATAGTGAAGAAAAGTAAATAACAGCACAGCAACAACAAAAATAGTAGCAAAGCAAAACGAAAAAAACAAACTTTACGACAATAAGCAATTATAACGCACGACAACACGACACCAACGCAACGAAAATCAACATCTTTCTGGACAATTTGTGAATAGAAGAAACGCCTTTAGTCAGAATTGATAATGCGTTTTTTTCGTGAAGATGCACTTTCGTCGCAAAAGGCCTTCTCAGACGCAGGAGGAACCTCTTCGCTGGAGCCTCGTCGTCAGGAGGTAAGGCTACAACAGGTTAGAGTGGTAGTTGGAGTCTTGTAAAACCATTTACTGTGGTTTGATATCCAGATGAGAAACGAACAGTAAGTGGGTTTGATGTGTTAAATATTTAAAGGGAACATTTGTATGTATAGTCGTGGTTTGTTTATGTATTTTCTTTATTGTGGTATTGTTAGTTAAGCGGTTAAATAATGACCACAGCATGATTTTAAGCAACAAATGTTCACCATGATGTCAATAGAGAAAATCAATATAGATAAAAACTCCATGCAAGATCAATTATCAAGACTTAACCATTTGTAGAAGGAATCGAAATAACAACGGTAGGAAATGCAACCACCACCGTCACAACAGCTATAACCTGGTAAAAACAATACATCGTATAGAGAGATAGATAAATTGATATAGATATGTATAAGTATTATATATATTTGCGTATATATATATATATATATATATATATATATATATATATATATATATATATATATGTGTGTGTGTGTGTGTGTGTGTGTGTGTGTGTGTGTGTATGTATGTATTTATATATATATATATATATATATATATATATATATATATATATATATATATATGTGTACATATATATATATATATATATATATATATATATATATATATATATATATATATATATGTATGTGTGCATATATATGTATGATATATGTATGTATGTATATATATATGTATATACATATATAGTATTAATGTATATATATATATATTTATCTATAGTATGTATATATGTATTATATATATACATATGTATATACATATACATGCATACATACACACACACACACACACACACACACATACATATATATATATATATATATATATATATATATATATATATATATATATATATGTATATGTATATATGTATGTATGTATGTATGTATGTTTCTATCACTGTCAGTGGATGATAAATAAAAAATATAATAAACATACAAATCTGACATAAAAGAATTCTATATCATTATCATTTCTTATATGCGCATACACATACACAAACACATATACACCCTTCCTGCCCCCCCCCCCCCTCACACACAATGATACACACCAGATACACAGCTATACGGTAGGTCCGTGAGAGTATAAACAAAAGCGACAAGTAGTGAATCGCCAGGGAGAACCTTCGAAAAGGAAACACAGGAAATAACGGACGGATTTACATTTGTGGCGAGTTCCTCTGGAAGGCTGGAAGCGGCCGCTACTTAGGGGAAGAGGGGGAAGGGTGTGGGGGGGAGGAAGGAAGAATTGTTTTCAAAGGTAGTCGCTCTATCTTTCGCTCTACTTCTTATTTCGCTTTCTTTCATTCGCTTCTTCTCCATCCCAACTATTTATCGCTTTACCTCTATACTGCTTTCTTCCATTCGCTTCCTGTTCATCCCATTTTTTTTTTTCTTCTCTCCAGTTTGCTACTTTGACTTGTGTCCATCGGTTTATATTTGCGGTTACTGATGTCTCGAGCCAAACACAACTGACCTCTGATCTTTTGTATACTTCGCTTCTATGTCTTGTCTTGTGTCTATTTGCCCGGTCTCTTGTTTCCTTCCTCCTCCTTTTCTACTTTTGGCTGTTCATTCTTTGGGTTTTGCTTTTCTCCCCAGTTTCCCCCCTTTTTTTTTTTTGCCTTGTCATTTGTTCTCCGACCCTTTTCTTTTTTTTCTCTCTTTTCGTTTCTCTTTTCTCTGTATCCGTTTCTCTACTTTCTTTCCGTTTCTCTTTTCTAACTTTCCTTTGGTATATATGATCTGGGTGTTACACCACGTATGTCAAGCATTTCTGTTTGCCTATTTAACCCTTCAGCGGCCAACCGTAAACAAGGCTGCGATGGTAGATGCCAATTACTGTTTATCCTCGATATTGTCGATCAATTACCTCCATACAAACTCTTACTTGCCCATATCTTAAGTATATTAGGTAAGACAGAAATTGTTCCATGCGAATGAAATAGATCCATTTCAAACCATTAAAAGAGAATAAAGCATTGAGATGGATTTCCGTTCAAATCCTTGTAATCCATCGCGAATTAGGACATGGAGGAGTAAACACATCAGCATAGCATGGAAGGGCAATTTAGGTTCGCTTATACAAGGCGTGAAGGACCCATGGCGTTGACCTCATTACCTAAGCGTGGAACGGAAATTCTAAGGTTATATGATTAACCTGCTTTATTTATCCTAAATTCGATATAGTTCAAAAGGGTTATGTCACATACATCTTTTGCTATTGGCAATTTTAAGTATTACCTCCCAGTTGCGCAATGGTGTTATCGTGTATGTTTATACTTTTACGATAACCTTATTTTTTCGAGCATTATCATTGTAGATTCACCACGTTTACCTTAAGGACGCCATATTTTCGCATTCATATCGTATTCCTAATCATGGTTTCTAACACCAACTCTAATCCCCCTCCTCCCCCCCTCCCCCCCTCCCACTACTTAGCTCTTTCACCCATTCACAACTCTATGGATTGCTATCAAAGTCACGTGACAAATGGAGATTCATGACGCACAGTGTTTCTGTCAGTGTGACTCATGACTTGTGACCCCGCGTGTGCTTCCCTCTTGTCTTCATCCTATAGTCACCTAATGATAAAAATCCTTTATTATTTAGGCATATTTGGCGACCTGTGACCGTTCTTTTATCATCAACATTGTTATTGGCATCATTATCGTTATTGTTATCATTATTATTTGTATTACTATTACTATTATTGTTGCTGTTTGCATCATCCTTATCATTGTCGTTATCATCATTATCATTTTATATTACTTATCGAGAGGTGAGCATATAATAACCATGGCGCAAATGCCCGGTAAATTTCCTAAGCCTTCCGTCGTGAAATGGGAAGGAGTTCGATAGAAAGACTAATGATCCTTAAACGAAGCATCACATTTGCACGTGCAATTGTGTGACATTCAAAACGGCCTTTCCCAAAGTCAATGTTAGAGACAATGAAAAATGTTTTTTTTATAATATAATATTTTCCTTTCTTTTTCGTACAACGGAAATATATAAACATATGAAGGGCACAGGAAGTTCTACTGCATAGGGAAGGTACATTACGTGTTTGCATATCTGTGCAACTCATATTATGCTAATGAGATCTAGATATACATAATGTCAGAAGAAGCAAAATAGGGACACTTTTAGTTTCGTTTCATTCTTTGTTGTTGCTTTGTTTGTTGCTACTCCTGATAATGCTAGTTTTATTTTTATTTTTTTATTTTTATTTTTTATCTTTTTATTCACGATGTCGATTTATTAAAAGACAATCCAAACGAGCTGTCATTTGCAGCATTTTGGAACAGCACAGAAACAGCATTTTCGACTCCGTGGCGCCGAAAGTACATGCGAGATAACTGCACCACAAGCCCTAATTACAACGTCCCGTATCGACAATGATCATCGAATGTTCTATTTACAACAACAATAAGAGCAACTTCCTGTTCTGAGTAGTGAAAGGGTTAAAAAATCTTCACAACAACAAGTGAGAGGAAGCGTGTTATCTCGCAGCCTCTAAGTGTGGCCACTCACTAAACCCACTTCCGGAGATAAGAGAGAAAGGGTGAAAGAGAGAGGGAGAGGGTGAAAGAAAGAGAGAGAGAGATGGAGAGAGAGAGAGAAAGGGTGAGAGAGAGAGAAAGGGGAGGGAGAGGGTGAAAGAGAGTTGAAGAGAAAGAGAGTTGGAGAGTTAACGAGAGATCCAGCATTCCCAGTTTTGTCGTTAAGAGAATCATTCAAAACCAGAGTCACAGAGAGACTGACTGACAAAGAAACAGACAGACAACAACACCCCCATCTCCCACCCACAGTACTTGTAATAAAACCTCATCCGCAGTCTAGTCTATACTCCCACGGTCTCGGGTGACCTCTTTCTATAGCATATCACGTTTATTAGCGCGACCTTTGTTTGTCTTGTTGAACCGGTTCTTTATGGCGGGGTTTATATGTGCCAAGGTGTGGGTTCGCAAAGTGCCTGTTGACGCGCGCGCTCACATTCGCTCAAACATACATACGTCTGTCCGGATAGTGTGGTGTGGTTATTCACTCATATTGTTTGTTTATCTTATTCATTTGTGTATGATTTTTTTTTCGTATGATTTTTTTGCTATGATCTTTATCTTAAAGACTTATCTGTGTTATCTCTCATTATAGCATTTTTTTTTACAAAGTATGAGGCGTGAACTAATCTCATGGAAATGATAGAGTAATTTGATATAGATAAACAAATAACTGATATATATATATATATATATATGTATATATATATATATATATATGTATATATATATATATATATATATATATATTTATATATATATATATATATATATATATATGTGTATATATATATATATATATATATATATATTTATATATATATATGTCTGTTTAAGTGCACTTAATAGTGGAGCGCTGAAAAAAGAAAAACACTTCCTTATGATATAAAATCGAAAACATGTCTACCATTCTTAAAAGCATTCTCACACATTAGCCCATGGAATCGCTCTGTTCTCATGACTTCCCTCAACCGATTCGTTTGTTTTTGCTCTTAATGGTCATGGATTTCTGCTTCCCTGAGCTTATAATTTATGTTGTTATTCTACTCATCTCTTTTTCTTATTCTCAAGATCTTATAATCCACATCCACATATATGTCCACAGTATAGGCTACACAGGGAGAGTTACATAAATCTAGATTTAGTAAGGAGCTGTCAACGTTAATCTATGTTGCACACATACATAAGAACGCACATGAAGCCGCTTTTTACACGGACACTATCCACACAACATACACAAGTCTATTCTGGCTATAAAAATCTATCCACATGGATTTCCACATCACAAAATAATATCCATACAAATCCCATAAAAACCTAACCCTATGATCACATTTCACATAGAAACTATCCATATATGCACACTGCACTCACAACTTATCTACTGAAATCCATACTTCGCGGAAAAAAAAAAATATATATGTATATATATATGAAAAAAAAAAATCTACACTCCACTATACACCCGCACACAAAACACCCAATTTCACAGTTACACCCCCCCCACACACACACCACCACCACACAAAAAAGAAAAAAAAAATCGTACACTAATTCTCACCCCATATTTTTCCTCCGCGTTCCGTCTCATGCCCTCGCTTTCCATCTGTCTTGTCTCCGCCTTTCGATGCCTTTCCTTCCCTTTCATTTCATTTCCGTTTCTCTCTTTTGTTGCATTGTTACGTTTATTTTTATTTCTGTATTTTTTGCTTGCTCTTGCATTCTGTTTTTTCTTGATTTTCATTGTGTTCGTTTTGCTTGCATTAAAAAGATTTTGATTGTATCCCTACTTTTTTTTTTCATTTACCTTTTTTGTTGTGTCGTTGGTTCCTTCTCTTTTCTTTAATTTTCTTATGTGTCATTTACTGTGTTTCTGTCTATTTAATTTTCTCTTCCGCTTTTAGGATGGTTTTACTTGTCAAATTGTCTTTATTAGCTTTTGTTTTTTTGCGTCATTTATTATTTTTATTTTGTTTTCCATCTTTCGTATATCTGTCTCTTTTACTCTCGTTGTTTTTGTCTCTCGCTTTTTTTAGGGCCTTTGCTATCGTTATTCCTTTTATAGCTCGGAAGTTTCTTTAATATGTCATTTCTGATTCACTTTAAACATCAGTCTCATTTGCGTAGCTCTAATGCAATAATACTTCATCTTATTTTTCCCCTTATGGGACTTATCCGTTTTCGCAGCAAATTTGTTGTGTTAAACGCGTGATTGTCTTGTCTGTATTGTTATAGAGGGTAAGTATAACTGAAACAAAATTTCACTCGTGAAAAATCATCATTATCATCATATCATTATCATCTCTATCACTATCATCATCCCCATTACCACCACCACCTTCTACTACTACTACTACCACTACTACCACCATTACTACCATAACTAAAACAGTCAAGAAAACAAATCAAATTAAAATAATAAATTATAATAATCATAATAATGGTAATTACGGTTATAATACAATAACCATAACCACCAATAGAATTGGTTGATAATGTCAGCAATAACAATTCTGTATGTTTTGAGTCCTATAATATATATATATATATATATATATATATATATATATATATATATATATATACATATGTATGTATGTATATACCCGATGCAAATAAATCCACTTCTCTAACACTGCAACGTTGGCCAGTGTAAGGCGAATTGGAACGTAGAAATTCTCTACAATAGTTGTGTGTTTTCCTCTTTCGTGAATTGGGTGAGAATATGTGCTACCTCTTGCTATTTGTTATTTCATGAAACATGTCGAAGATAAATGGATATTTTTGCACATGGAGAATTAAACTTAGGACGCTTGTATTGGATTGCTATAATGGGTTAGTGCAAAATAGTAAAGACCAGAAAGATTGGTCAATGGTAATAAATATACATAGATAGGCAAGCATATAGATTATATTGCAAATAAAGCAATTGAATAAATGAATAAAGAAAAAGTTGATAACTAATACAAAACCAAAACATTTATATCCTCACATCAACATATAACAAAAAAATAGATAAAAAATAAACCAAACCCCTAACACATACCAACATAACCAAACACAAACACAACTCACTCTACCTACCTCAGTACGATCGAAATCTCCATGAAAAGAAGTCACGCAAGACCAGGTTGTCTGCCAAGAGGACCTCTCGCTTGGAAGACGCTCTCACGGAACATCGCGGGCGAGACACACGGAGGAAATATGGTTAGCTAAGCCTAAAGACCGGCTTTGGTTCCGTTAGCATGATGGAGGTGGAAAGCAAAGGGAGGAATGGGAAAGAATGAGGCAATGGTGATGGTGGTGATGTTCACAAAGGAGGGGATTTAGATAAAAGCTTTATGCAGTGGATAGGAAAGATGTAGAGAGCGATATTAATTTTATTTTGAATAAAGCTAATATCTTTGTTGATGAAGTGAAGTTGCTTTCTGTATTTGATTATATATTAGATTATTATATGACTTGTATTTATCGTTATTTATGTACATACGATAAGTTTATCATGGATTGGTTTTCAACAAGAGCATCCTGTCTGAATATAGATTAAACTAGAATACAGGCACACACGCACACAAACGTCGATTTCGTACAAGAGCCTGTTTCTATATGTATATTTTTCAGCATTTAACATTTATTTCACGTGCATCTGTTTTTAATGTATTCACGTATTTATTTTGTAAAGGTAATCAAGAAAAAAGGGGATAAAAGAACGAGCATCATATTATATGCATTATCTTTTGCAATAAAATTTCTTCATATGAACAACATAAACCTCTTGCAGTACATACGCACATCCACCACTACAAATACGTTATAATAAACACCGCATTGCAACTCTTGTTAATCCAGAGAAAATAACCAGTACGGCACCGAATACAGTGACCTATTGTCTTAATGACTATTTGTACCTGAACTTTAAGATGCGGTTTTCCCTTGTTGCTAAACGTCTTGGCTAATTTCCATTTTCTCATCTGTTCCAGGTACGTAGACGCTGCCTTGGCTGACAACTTCGTCATGGTAAAAGATAATGTAACGGCCTCACCTCTTTAATTATAGTGTCATTAAAACATTTCATTCTGACTGCATGTGCATCTGGAATGACGGGTTGACTGTCATGTGTAAAGTGGATTAACATTTCATGTGAACGAGAAACAGATCATGGCTACTTGAGGGCGGCTGCTAAAATATTTCGACGTCTTATCGCTAGCGATTGGGTAGTAAATAAGAAAAAAAATGTGTATCTCGTAACTTGAAGAAAAAGACATCTGGTCTGTTCAGGCCAAGTAGCCTTTGTAATTTATTTTAATCCCAAAGACAGAGCGGAGGAACAAGGCTAGTTATCCAAATAAACGTTCCAACTTTTCAGTTAATGACAGTAATTTGGTCTAGCAAATAGTCTCTCTCATGGAACACACACCAGTCGCCTCAATCCATCATTCATGTTCACTAGAGATACTTATCCATTTCTTTGACTGTTTACCTTCCCTTCCTTTCCAACAATTCCATGAGGCTACAACAAAGAAAAAGAAGAGGTTAGTAGTAAAAAAAAAATCAATACAAAAAAAAAAAAACAAGAAGAATGATCGGGAATATCAATACAAGACGAGGAAGCAGGAGAACAAAAGTAAGTGATAGGAAAGACACGTCCATGAATGAGCTCCCTCCGGCTGCCATCTGCACCGCAGTCCTTCACTCGGACGTAATACTGCACGGATCGCGGCACGTCACTCGCTCGTTACGAATTCCGCCGGCGGAGCGAGGAGGGCAGGGCGGGAGATGATTAGACCGTTCTTAGTATTATACCTCTGCAAAACCGCGTTTACGTAATGCTTAAAACGGGATCTCAGTGGGGGTGTTGAGAATACAGGATATGTGTGATGGAAAAGCTTGTTGCGACTTGAGTAAGGGAAATATAACGGGAAAGATAAATCCGATAATTGCACTTAATTTTGGAAGCTAAGTTGAACCAATGATATG
>BOPN01001548.1:127500-132500 GCA_017312705.2 Penaeus japonicus
AAGAAACGCACATGGATATGCATACACATACACACACACCTATTCACACATAGGTGTATGGGTATGTGGATAGGTGTGTGTCGTGTAGGCTTGCGTGTGATTGCTAGATGAATGGACGCACACACACACACACACACACACACACGCACACACACACACAAACATACATATCTGCACATCTTAAAGTCCCCTAATAACATAACAAAAACTAGTACGTTTCTCCATTAAGAAAGCCGAGCGTATCCGAAATTCGCTCTTTTCTCTCATTTGGAAAAAAAGGAAAACAAACAGCTAAACTTTCCTCAAACAGCTGTGCAGAGTTTACTTAGGAAATCAGAAGGTGCAGCAATACTGCATTCATCACGGACTTATGTTGTGAATTCTTATTTACACAAGCAAGATATGTAAATGCAGAATGAAGAAGAAGAAGAAGAAGAAGAAAAAACAAACAGAAGGGAAAGCTAAAAGATGTGTGTGTGTGTGAGTGTGTGTATATATATAGATAGATTGATAGATAGATAATAGATAGATAGATAGATAGATAAATAGATAGATAGATAGATTGGTAGATAGATGTAGATATAGATATAGATACACATACACACAAACACACACACACATATATATACATATACATATACACACATATATACATATATGTGTGTATACAGTATGTATATATATATATATATATATATATATATATATATATATATATATATATGTGTGTGTGTGTGTGTGTGTGTGTGTGTGTGTGTGTGTGTGTGTGTGTGTGTGTGTGTGTGTGTGTGTATGTGTATGTATGTGTGTGTGTATAAATACATACATAAACACACATATATGTATAAATGTACATATATATACAAACATACATATATATATTTATTTATTTGTTTATTCAATAATCTATGTTCATATATGCATGTCTTTTGACAACAAACCGAGCGTTTGTCCCTCTATTTTACGTTCCTACGAATCTGTAATCAAGTAAATGCTACCAATCTACAAAATACCTATGTCTGAACAACCTATTCCACCCATTCTCCCAACCCACAGTACAGCCCCCCCCCCCCCACTTACCCACAATGGAACCCATTCTCCCAACCCATAGTACAGCCCCCCCCCCCCCACTTACCAACAAAGGAACCCATTCTCCCAACCCACAGTACAGCCCCCCCCTCCTACCCACAAAGGAACCCATTCTCCCAACCCACAGTACAGCCCCCCCCCACTTACCCACAATGGAACCCATTCTCCCAACCCATAGTACAGCCCCCCCCCCCCACTTACCAACAAAGGAACCCATTCTCCCAACCCACAGTACAGCCCCCCCCTCCTACCCACAAAGGAACCCATTCTCCCAACCCACAGTACAGCCCCCCCCCCCCACTTACCCACAAAGGAACCCCATTCTCCCAACCCACAGTACAGCCCCCACTTACCCACAAAAGGAACCCATTCTCACAACCCACAGTACAGCCCCCCCTCCTACCCCTAAGGAACCCATTCTCCCAACCCACAGTACAGCCCCCACTTACCCACAAAGGAACCCATTCTCCCAACCCACAGTACAGCCCCCACTTACCACAAAGGAACCCATTCTCCCAACCCACAGTACAGCCCCCACCTACCCACAAAGGAACCCATTCTCCCAACCCACAGCACGAGCCCCCCCACTTACCTAGGAACCCATTCTCCCAACCCACAGTACAGCCCCCACTTACCCACCAAAGGGAACCCATTCTCCCAACCCACAGCACAACCCCCCCACTTACCCACAAAGGAACCCATTCTCCCAACCCACAGTACAGCCCCCCACCTACCCACAAAGACCCATTCTCCCAACCCACAGCACAGCCCCCCCACACTTACCCACAATGGAACCCATTCTCCCAACCCATAGTACAGCCCCCCACTTACCCACAAAGGAACCCATTCTCCCAACCCACAGCACAGCCCCACCCACCCACCCACCTACCCACAGAGCAACCCATTCAGCACCAACCCACAGCACAGCCCCCCCCCACCCACTTACCCACAGAGCAACCCATTCCCCAACCCACAGTACAGCCCCCCCCCCACCTACCCACAGAGCAACCCCCCCCCCCACCTACCCACAGAGCAACCCATTCTCCCAACCCCAGTACCCACCTACCCACAGAGCAACCCATTCCCCCAACCAATCGCTCAACCACCAACCAAAACGAAGCAACTCGGCAACTCTCCTCTAATCCTTCCACTTCTTCCCCTTTGCAGCGTGGAGGACGAGGTGGAGATGCGCGTGTCGGAGGATGAGGGCGTGGTGGAGTCCGAGGACGCCTCTCTTCCCGCCCCTCACCACCGGGCGCCCATGTATAACCCGGAGGACTACGCCCACGCCCTGACTAAATACTCCCGCGTCTCTCACCTCTACATGCCTGAGCCGCCGAAGGAGAAGAAGGTAACATGTCACGGAGATGAGCTCGGTGATGGGCTCGTTTTGTGGTCCCTTTGGTATCTATCTATCTATCTCTCTCTCTATATATATATATGTATATATATATAAATATATATATATATATATATATATATATATATATATATATATATATATATATACATATACACAATAAAAAAAAAAATATATATATATATATAATATATATATATACATATATATATATATATATATATATATATATATATATATATATATATATATATATATATACATATATATATACATATACACACACTTGCCCAAAAAAAAAATATATATATACATATATATATATATATATATATATATATATATATATATATATATATATATATATATATACATACATACATACATATATATTTACATATACACACACTCGCCCCCCAAAAAAAAAAAAAGAAAAAAGAAAAAAAAGATATACATATATATATATATATATATATATATATATATATATATATATATATATATATATATATGTATATATTTATATATATATATATATATATATATATATATATATATATATATATATATATAAAACCCTCACCCACATCTCTTCAAGAAAACCCTTGACCCTTGTTTCCATCCTTCCAGGGCCGAGGAAGGGAGAAGGAGAAGAACGTGGCCAGGGAAGTTCCTCAAGAAATGTCCCTGAAGCAGTTCAGTTCCTTGCCGGAGCTCCTCAAGAAACTCAGAGAAGATCTTAAGATGTCCTACCTCAGGTCAGGAGGACGTTTTGTAAAGACGTTTCGCTTAGACAGCTTAGACAACCTTTTGGCGCCCATAAGTATAAACTTCAGCCTTTAGCATTCCCAAAAGTTCATTTTGTGTTGGCTCGATTTATAAGGTTTTTATGATAATGAGGTGCTGATATTCCATAACCATTGTATAAATAGTATAGTATAAGAAGTATGTGAATGTTTTACAGTAACGTAATGCTGAAATATGTGATGAAGATTTTTTTCTTTTTTGCTTAGCGACTGCTGGCTAATAGATTACCGTTTTATTAGATCGCGATTTAAAGGTTATTCGTTATATGTTGAATTAAATCACTGTTTTGACAATTACTTGCAAACCGTTGAATTATCATAAATTGTGTTAAATGGGCGTGAACCATTGAACAAATGTGAAAAAGTTCACTGTTATGTAATCGTGTGTTCTAGTCTACTTAAGTGGCGAGATATGCTTCGAACCGCACGAAGGCTACGGTATATAAGAATATAATCGTGATAATGCATTTTTTGTGTACATTAATCATTCTTTGGCTGCATATTTGAAATCTCTGATGTAACGGTTTTATCATAAAAATGAGCTGTAATTATATAAAGTCATTTTTATTCACATCTTATCATTTTGTATTGGTTTGATACAAGAAAGAAAAAAAACATAATTATCATTTACATATTTATTTATTCATTCATCTTTGATTAGATAAAACCAACTTCAACTCGCTAAACAGAATCTCACTGCATTTAAAAAAAAAATCCTTTATTCTTCATAAACTCGTACTTCACATTCTCTTCTCTACTATTTTCCATCCCTTCCATTTCCTTCTTTCTTAATGTCAGACATCACTTCACGTTACCCCCCCCCCCCTCCCCCCATCCCCCCACCAAATGGATATTTTACAAATTTTTATTTTATTTTTCCAGCTTTGTAAAAGAGTTGGTACGTGACCCTCATGATGGCGTGTCACTCCTTCTTGACGTCTTGAAGATGATCCAGCTGGCACAGACTGACCTCAATGGTAAGATTCTTTGGGGGAACATTGAAGGGTAGGAGCCGAAGGAGGTATGCTGAATAATGTATGCTGAATGTACAGCATGAGGGATTGGTGGGGCATTGTGGTGTTTTGAATAGGGACATAGTAACTGCATTGGAATTATAATCTTGGAAACATTGATAACGGTATAATGAAAACGATAGTAATGATAGCTTTAAGGATGGCAATGATGATAATAGTAACGGTGATAATGATAACAATAATAGTAATGCTAATGAAAACCGTGATAATAATAATAATACTGATAATAATGACAATAATCAAAATCATAATGATAATCATATGAAGAATAATAATGATGATAATGATAATAATAAAATGAGGATGATAATAGTAATAACAAAAACAGTAATCATAATAAAGATAATAAACATAAACATGATAATAATACAAATAAAAAATAATAACAATAACCATCCTTATCATTATTCAAAAATAACACCAGCACCAATAACAACAACAATCACCCCAATGCCAAAAACAACAACAAAACTAAAAGCCCCCCCCCCCCCTCTGACCCCCAGGATCAGCCAACACACGAGAGCAGCAGATCGCCCTCCGCCGAGCACTCATCGACGAGCACGAGTGCCTCTCCTGCCTGAGGTACTGCTTGCGCTCAACTGACGCAGCTCTCAAGGTCGCCCACTATCACCACGGCCTCTACACCCTCGCGGTGGCTACGATGAGTAATCTAGCGAGGAGTCGAACGCTGTCGCTGCAGGTGGGTCTTCG
>BOPN01001548.1:155000-157500 GCA_017312705.2 Penaeus japonicus
AAAGATATAATGATGGTGATAATGATAAAAGGTATGATAACAATAATAAAAAAATGTAACGACAACAAAAATAGTTATAATAATGATAATAGTAATGATAATATTTATGATGATAATAGCAATCTATGTAATTATGATGATGATGATGATAAGAATAATGATAACAACAACAATAAAAATTAAATTAATGACAATATCAATAATGATAATAACCACAACAACAATATAAACAACAACTATGATAATGGTTATGATACAATCAAGAGAAATGATCAAATCAGAGACAAGTATTGCTGAAACATGAAAGGGGAGCTACGTTTATCCAGAGTGCAAAGGAATGTAGTTTCTCAAATATAGAAAAGAAAGAAAAAAAAAAAAAACTCGAATGCAAAACACGATAGCGCAATATGCAATTGACAAATGCAACAAATAGACATAAATAATCTGTTTATATGTAAGTGTGCGTGTGCTTGATATATGCGCTTGTAATTTTATTACCATACTGACAGAATTCATGAATTTCATGAATATGTGAAATTATTTGCCAAGTGATGTCAATATAAATTTTTCATCATATCACTTCACAACTTCTCGCTGAGATTTCGATTGTGGTAAAGCAAAAAGGATGAAAAAAAAAATATATCTAAATTCTGCCTCTTGTATGAAGTTAGGCAAGCGCGACTCTTGATGTGTCTGAAGTATGAAAGGACCTTTAGCAAATGATAAGTATTAAAAGAACCATTGGCGAAAGCCCAAAATCTAAATATGTTGTTAAAAGCCTAGATTCTAAATGCACCCTCAGGAAAAGTCAAAAGTCTATATGCACCTCTCGCAGAAGTCAAATCTAAATGTATCATTGTTCAAAATATTTTAATGTACCCTTGTTAAGAGAAATTCTTAATGTACTTGTATTACAAGTCTAAATTCTCAGTACACCATCATCAAAACTCCTTTTTAAAATCCTTGTTAAAACTTGAAATTCTTAATGCACCCTTATCAAAGGTCCAAATTCTTAATACACTGTTGTTAAGGACTAAATTCTTAATGCTCCTTTGTTGAAAGTCATTTTTTTATGTATCTCTATCAAAACTAATGTACCGTTATTAAAAATGCAAACTTGTTTAAATTCACAATGCACCCTTATCAAAAGTCAAAATTCTTGATGCACATTCGTGAATAGCAAATAACATATAAATAGATAGCCGGGTGATAAATTCGAAATTATATCATGTACTGATAGTCTTCTCGTCAAACGTCAACCAGATGGCTGTCTCGGATGCGCTTTTGACGTACTTTCCAGCCTAGCTTATAAAGGAAAAGAGAGTGAGAAAAGGTCCATAAAAAGGAGAGAGATAAGCAAACAAAGTTCAAAAAAGAACAACTAGAAAAAAAGAAGAAAATACAAAGAAAAAATAAGAAACAGAAGGAGAACGTACCTAATGTCTTCTTTTCACAGTCAAACAGCAGAGCAGAATAAAAAAAAGGTCACAGCCTTATCAGAATTCTCTTAATATACTCCCCGAATTATCTCAACCCCACCATACCCCAATCGCAACCCCGTCCTAACATCTAAACTTTGCTTGCCCTCAAGTGTATCGTATCATATCGCTCTTCTGAAGGGTACACTTGGCTCTGTATGCTTGTGATTTCTAAGCATTATGTGCTGGTCCTGAGCCAATGTGTTATTATAGCGGTAAGTTTTTGTAATAGATATGTGGGGCCAAAGATGGACTAAGCTGAGGGTAATGACAACCTATGCTACCTCATCCTTTTCAGATGAAACTCAATAAACTAGTTAAAGTCAAAAGTCACACATCTGCCCTCCTTCAACCTCTACCTTAGCCCATGTACCCTTTCCGTTCAGCAAAACCCCCCACAAACTCTCCATCAATCTCCACCACCATCCCTTTCCTCAACCCGCACTCTTCCCCCCAAAACCCATCAACTCCCACTCCGTCCCATCCAACCCCAACCACAACCCCTTAGAGACGCCAATACCCATGAACCCCAACCCCCAACCTCTATATTCTCCCACGATCTCCCATCCTTACC
This sequence comes from Penaeus japonicus, assembly GCA_017312705.2. Taxonomy (NCBI): domain Eukaryota; kingdom Metazoa; phylum Arthropoda; class Malacostraca; order Decapoda; family Penaeidae; genus Penaeus; species Penaeus japonicus. Next base: position 157,053 of record BOPN01001548.1, read on the forward strand.
CCTACCATCCCCCGCCACCCCCATCCCCATCCTCCCATCCTCATCCCCCCCCATTCCCCCCCCCCCCCCATTCCCATCCCTCACCCCCATGCACCCGAAGCATCCTCTTCGACCGACCCCCGTAAGCATGGCATTTAGAGATCCATAAGCGATAACTCATAGTAAAGCGGAAACTGTGTTAAGATAAGTCGGCCAACGTGTGGAGTTAAGCCTCGCCATCGAGAGGAGAGTAGGAAGGATGTGCTCTCGGGATGGGCGGCGTCTCAAGGAGGTAGGAGGACGTGTGTGTGTGTGTGTGTGTGTGTGTGTGTGTGTGTGTGTGTGTGTGTGTGTGTGTGTGTGTGTGTGTGTGTGTGTGTGTGTGTGTGTGTGTGTATGTGTGTGTGTGTGTGTGCGTGCGTGTGCGTGTGTGTGTGCGTGCGTTTGTGTGTGTGTGTGTTGAAGGAAG
>BOPN01001548.1:175000-177500 GCA_017312705.2 Penaeus japonicus
ATTTGCAATTGATAAAGCTTTAGATTTTGCCTTATCGACGACCCACGATAAAATAGTCATTTTTTCAGACTCGTTAAGTTCAATTAAAGCCATTAAATCACTAGAAACCACCTATAATGAAATACAGGGTAATATCATTCGTAAAATGCATAGTGCCAATAAATCAATCAAACTGATATGGGTACCTGGACACTCGGGTATCCATGGTAATGAACAGGCTGACAAACTAGCCGGGTCGACTGGCGATCTGGAGCCTGGTATTATCCGCACAGATCTCAGGTGTTTTGTCTCTTTTATAAAAGCAAAAATCCATCTCCTGTGGCAGAGTGAGTGGACCGACCTCACCATAACCAACAAAACCAAAGAAGAAATTATAATGTGGGACACAGCCCACAGAAAAGACAGAAGGGAGGAGGTGGTGTTGGCCCGCCTCAGGTTAAATACAACAAGAATGACCCACCTCACTCCCTACATAGAAAAAAGATTCCCTCCTCAATGCCAACACTGCAATAGTATATTATCAATAAATCATATATTAACAGCATGCCATCAATACAATAACCCAAGACAAAAAATAAAAAAAAATATTTACAAACCAAAAATATAGAATTTAATATAAACAAATTTATTATCTGACAATAAAAAAATAATCAGTAAAGTAATCACTTTTCTAAAGGAGACAAAACTTTATGACCTTCTCTAGATTGATAAGATAAAATGGAAACATTGGCTTAATGACCTTGGCATGTGCCGCTGGTTGATAACCAATAAATCCAACAAACAAACAACAAACATTCACTACGGCATATGGAATAATGAACTACAAAATTTTTTAATCATCAATATTCAAGAAATCTTAATTATTCTACAAGTCATAACCATGAGGATCACGGCGCTATAGGGGTAGCCGTGTCTTATGGAGAATTCGGTTCCTGATGTTCTCAAATGACTCTTTTATATCCGAGAATTAAATTTAACACACAAAAATCGTTAAGCTTATCAAAACATTCTTCATGCTCATCAGATCTTGTATATTCAGGATCTACCGATGGAGAAATCAGACTCTCAGACATCATCGCATACATTATATTTCAACTCCAAAAATGAAACATTCTCGTAAACATCATCTCATCAATGTAACTAATTAATATGATCTTTATCATCATACAACAATATTCAAGAAAATATTTGCATATCGAAAACCCACCCGCTACGGGTCTATCGTAGATATACAACTAAGGTGGGCGTCTTTAGATGTTCTGTATTTTTTTTTGTTTTTTTCTTCTTCTTCTTTCTCTTTTTTTCTGATTTTCGAGACTATGATATTATATGTGAGTCTGTATATGGTATAATAGCAGTATGATAAGTATTGGCATTTGATGTGATGCTTGGTTACCCAACTGAAGGAATCGATAGATTGTGACTGAAACACGATTAAAAATCCAGTATGGATGTGATCCTACCTATCGAAACATTACGCGGGAGTCAAATAAAAGCAGTAGACGCTTTGCTAAATACCAAAAATAATCACAGTATTGGAGAGGAAATTAAGGTCATTCCCTAACTTTAAAGGGTCGGTCAAATTTCTTCCATATGCTATTATCTTCTCTTTGCTATTATATGTTTTCTTTTTAGAAGACTTTCTGTTATATGAATAGATTATCATCAACATCCTTTTCCTCCTCCTCCTCCTCATCATCACCATCATCATCACCACCATCATCATCATCAGATTAAGAAGAAAATTAACCTGATTATGCAGCCCGTAACGCATAAGTGGCCATTATGCCATTCTGTCACTATCCTCTATAAATTCACCAAGACAACGAAGACTAAAGTAAAAGGCTCCGAAACACGAGTCGACTCACAGAGCTTGATCATTCACGAACGAGACATCACTAAATTTTACATCTGTTTTCCCAGTGACATCTTTAATCTTAGGGAATTGATTGAATAATGATAATATACTGCATGTCCTTTGTGTTGGTTTATAATTATGTAGTTTGCACACATGTCAAGCTATATTTTTACGGATGACAAACTATGAAATTGATATGGTATAGTTCATGACTAAGGATATTAAATGTGGTATAGTCTGTAACTAAGGGTATTAATTGTGGTTTTCATTGCCTTCTCTCTGTCTGTTAGAAATGCCAAGTGATATGATACTTGTAAATCAAAGGGCCAAAATTCTTTATCATAGATGCTATTATATCAGATTTTTATCATCGAAAATATATAAATCTGTTCTATTATGCTATTTCTGACTACATTTAAGAAATTTTAACCTTAGCATTAATCCGAATAACATTATAGTTATAGTCACCGTCATGATTATTACAATGGTTATTAATACAATATTTATATCATCATTGTGACTACTGCTATCGGTATCATCAGTGCCATGTTTTATCAGTGTCCATGGTTTATATATCTAACTGATGGTTTCTATAAATGCATTATCATTACCACTAGTTACTAATAGCATCGTTATGATGAT
>BOPN01001548.1:210000-212500 GCA_017312705.2 Penaeus japonicus
GTCTCCGATATATGTGTCCAGCCCACTGTCACTTTTTCTTTTTGATGGTTTTGAGTATATCCTCTACTTTTGTTTGCTGCCTGATCCATGTGGCCCTTTTCTTGTCTCTTAAGCTAACTCCTAGCATAAGCCTTTCCATTCCTCTTTGGGCGCTTACTAATTTCCTCTCGAGTGCCTTGGTCGTAGTCCATGTCTCTGATCCATATGTCATGACGGGGAGGACGCATTGGTCAAAAATCTTTCTCTTTAGATAGCTGATAGCTGATTCGCCGTTTTATCTCGGCTTCGCAGGATGTACTCGACTGAATGAGTTGCCCTAGGTATACATACTCGTTCACTGCCTTGTATTTGTATATGCTTAACTGGGGTTCGACTGTTGAACATGACTTTAGTCTTTTTCATGTTCATTTTAAGGCCAATCTTCAGACTTTCCTTATTTAAATCGCTTATTAATTGTTGTAGTTCATCTGCTGACTCACCGAAAAGAACAATGTCATCTGTAAAATCTTGGTGGCAAGTGCTCATTCCTATTTTAATCCCTCTCTCTTTCCAATCTAACTTCTAAAATACTTCCTTCAAGCAGGCTGTAAACAGCTTCGGTGAGATGGTGTCGCCCTGCCTAACACCCTTTTTTATTGGTATTTTATTGGTTTCTGCGTGGATTTTGACAGTCGCTGTACCATCTCTATATATATCCTCTAATAATCTGCAGTATATTTCCTCTACTCCTTGTTTACGAATTGCATCCAGTACTGCAGATATCTGTACCGAGTCGAATGCCTTTTCATAATCTACGAATGCCATACACAGGGGCTTCCTATATTCGTTTGTTTTCTCCCTTATTTGAGCTAGTGTGTGGATATGGTCTGTAGTTGAGAATCCACTGCGGAACCCTGCCTGTTCCCTGGGTTGTTTTGAATCTAATGTATTGGTGATACGGGCTGTGATGATTTTTGTGAACAGTTTATAGATTACTGAGTTGAGGCTTATAGGTCGGTAATTCTTTAAGTCTTTTGTGTCTCCCTTTTTGTGTATTAGAATTATTATTGCGTTTTTCCAGGCCTTCGGAATTTTACCGACGTCTAGACATCTGTTATAAAGACTGGCCAGCTTTACTGCCGCAATCTCTCCTGCGTCTTGAATAAGATCTACACTAATGCCGTCTTCTCCTGGTGTTTTTCCTCTTTTCATGCTTTTTAGTGCCCTATTTACTTCATCTACCGTGATGTTTGGAACATCTCCAATTGTTGTGTTTGTCTCCGTATGTGGTTGGTCGTTTGAGTGGTATAGGTTGCGATAGAAGTCTTCTATTACTTTGATAATTTCCTTTTTATTGTATGTCGCCTCTATACACACACACACACACACACACACACACACACACACACACACACACATATATATATATATATATATATATATATATATATATATATATATATATATATATATATATATATATATATGTATATATATATATATATATATATATGTATATATATATGAATATATATATATATACATATATATATATATATATACATATATTTGTATATATATATTTATATATATAAGAATATATATATAAATCCTCCTGTCTGCTGCCTCTTCCTCCCTCCTTGGAACGTCTCCGATTGTTGTGTTTGTCTCCATGTGTGATTGATTGTCTGAGTGGTATAAGTTGCAATAGAAATCTTCTATTACTTTGATCATTTCATTTTTATTGCATGTCACCTCTCCATTGGGTTTCTTTACTGCATACATTTGTTTTTTCCCTATTCCGAGCCTTCTCTTTGTTGCTTTAAAGCTGGTGCCGGCAAGCAGAGCTTCATTTATTTTTCATATGTTAAATTTGCGTACATCCTCTTTCTTCTTCTTGTTTATCATCTTAGTCAGCTCTGCTGATTCTTTCTTGTCTCTGATTGATGTTATTTTCATGTCCCTACCTGTTTCATAAGCTTTTTTGTCTCTACTGAAAGCTTACTGAACTTTTCTTTTTCGTCTTCAACCCCTACTTCAAGTGCAGCTTCCTTTAATATCTCACTGAATTGGTCGTTCATTTGGTCTATGTCAGATGTTCTTCGAGAGCTGAGTATTTGTTTCTGATGTTAATACTGAATTTTGTCGTCATATTCTTAATGTTGATTAGATTAACGAGAGGTTTCTTATTCCTATTCCTATGCACAAATTCATCATCTGGGTCTAACCGGATATTTTTAGCACCCTCTGCTCCAGAGCAAACCTGATCGCCACCGTGATCAGGGGCTCTTTCGCTTCTGGGGAATGAGGGCTGTTTCTTGACTGGGGAATCATATTTAAGAGGGGTGGGGTCTGATACCCCCACTTACTGGCCTTAATTGTACATGGTGGAGGGAGTAATTTTAGTCGGGAGGAGGTTACCATTAATGTCCAATAAGACGTTTGAGTTAGTCTTGCTGTTATTAGGAGATCTTAGTATCGCCCAATCTATCTCACTACCTCTCGGTCTACTCTAGTGAGA
>BOPN01001548.1:272500-275000 GCA_017312705.2 Penaeus japonicus
TCCATGCCTGTGCAGTTAGCCAGGGTGGTAAATAAAGATCTAAACTAAACTAACTATTGAAGTTCAAAGATCCCAAATTATGAGCCAGTCAATACACTCACAAAGGCAACATTGTTAAAATCCCTGAGAGGGCAAGAACGAGACATATACTTACTCTTGATGATGTCCTAAGTCTTGTCTTCCTTGTACTTACATTCAGTCAATCACATGGCTGAATACGGGATTGTTGAAGGAAGAATGATCATTTTTGACTCACTGAAGTTAACACAGAAGGAATAACTTTGAAAATTAATTGAGTAGTGCTTCTTTGTGTATATACAGTACCAGCATGTTATACTATGCTATTTAGATATATTTTTTTTACGTGAGGCGATCGATCATATATCGATAAGAGGAGTTTAATTTGAATATGTTTAAGTTACTCAAAAGATAATGAGAAGATAATCTGAAGAGTCTCCAACCAACGTAGCAAGACTTATTTATGATAATTATCTAAACATACCCATCCTAAGATTATTCTAAAAAAATATATATTGGTAATGATGCGGAAAAAAATGAATGAAATGGGACAAACTGATTGAATAACTTCCACTACACAATAAAGGCAAAATGAAGAATTGTAGGATGCAATACAGAAGAATATGAATACTTTGCGGCAAGCGACACATGTGACGCGTTGGGTTTCCATAAACAATTCATAATGGAAAGTCAATGTGATTTTACCTTTACCTTGCCTGTCCCGCACTTTACATATGAATATATATATATATATATATATATATATATATATATATATGTATACATATATAGATAAATATATATATATAGATAGAGAGAGAGAGAGAGAATGAGAGAGGGTGGGAGGTTGATGGATAGAGAGAAATAAATAGATAGATAGAGGGAGAAAGAGAGAGAGAGGAGAGATAGATAGATAGAAAGATAGATAGATTGATAGATAGATAGAGAGAGAGAGCCAAAGAGAGAGAGAGAGAGAGAGAGAGAGAGAGAGAGAGAGAGAGAGAGAGAGAGAGAGAGAGAGAGAGAGAGAGAGGCAAGGAAGGTATTGAAAAGAATTAATGTTCTATATCGTGTCTCTCAACCTACCAGCTTACTAAATGGGGGTTGACGTTATGTAATTGAACGAGCTTCAGTAAAACCTATCGGAGACAAAACGAAAGTCAGATAAATGTCTCATGACCTAAAAGGAAAAGACAAGATCCCAAATTATGAGCCAGTCAATACACTCACAAAGGCAACATTGTTAAAATCCCTGAGAGGGCAAGAACGAGACATATACTTACTCTTGATGATGTCCTAAGTCTTGTCTTCCTTGTACTTACATTCAGTCAATCACGTGCCTGAATACGGAATTGTAGAAGGAAGAAGGATCATTTCTGACTCACTGAAGTTAACACAGAAGGAATAACTTTGAAAATTAAATGAGTAGTGCTTCTTTGTGTACATACAGTACAAGCATGTTTTACTATGCTATTTAGATATATTTTTTTTACGTGAGGCGATTGATCATATATCGATAAGAGGAGTTTAATTTGAATATGTTTAAGTTACTCAAAAGATAATGGGAAAATAATCTGAAGAGTTCCCAACCAACGTAGTAAGACTTATTTATGATAATTATCTAAACATACCCATCCTAAGATTATTCTAAAAAATATATATTGGTAATGATGGGGGAAAAAATGAATGAAATGGGACAAACTGATTGAATAACTTCCACTGCACAATAAAGGCAAAATGAAGAATTGTAGGATGCAATACAGAAGAATATGAATACTTTGCGGCAAGCGACACATGTGGACGCGTTGGGTTTCCATAAACAATTCATAATGGAAAGTCAATGTGATTTTACCTTTACCTTGCCTGTCCCGCACTTTACATATGAATATATATATATGTATATATATATATATATATATATATATATATATATATATATATATATATATATATATATACATACATGTATATATATATATATATATATATATATATATATATATATATATATATATATATATATATAATATATATATATATATGTGTGTGTGTGTGTGTGTGTGTGTGTGTGTGTGTGTGTGTGTGTGTGTGTGTGTGTGTGTGTGGGTCTTATTTCGGTTTTGTAGCTGTACACCAGTCTGGTCTCCCTCGTGGAACTTGGTCAGCTGAATTTCTAGTGATCGATTTAATTCCTATGCTAAAAATGCAATATTAAACATCATCTACCTAGCCATCATCGGTTCCTCCGGTATGTTGCTCATATACTTAATATTTAATAAGAAAATCAACGGAATAAAAGTGAACGAAATTCCTAAGAGAAGTGGCTCTTTCTCTTTTTGTTGTATTGTGACGCTCCATGTGCTGTTTACATTCTTCATATCAGTAACAACTTACATGAAGTACTATTTTTCTTTCCCATGCCCAGGGGAATTGTGTTAGAACTCTTATGTCATCGGAAATTTGACGATTATTAATTTATCTA
>BOPN01001549.1:75000-80000 GCA_017312705.2 Penaeus japonicus
AAAGAAAGACACAGAGAGAGAGAAAGAGAACGAAAAAAAGAAAGAGAGAGAGAAAGAGGTTGAGGATTCTTTATCTGTTTAGATTCCTCCGGAGACCACAAAACGTGGCCCTGCGCTCCCTGCTATGAGGCTCGCTGCTCCGGCTGTGTAGAGTTCGAGGCGGAAGAACAACGTATAATAGGGTCAAACACATGTGGAAATCAGTAAGAGGATCGCACTTACGCCCATTCTCTTCTTTCTGTCTCTTTCTGTATCACTGTTTCTCTCCTTCCCTCCTTCATTCTCTCTCTCCTTCTCTCTCACTCTGTCTCAAGCACACACACACAAACAGAGATAGAGAGATAGATGGATATATATGGATATATATATATATATATATATATATATATATATATATATATATATATATATAGAGAGAGAGAGAGAGAGAGAGAGAGAGAGAGAGCGAAATAGAGAGAAAGAAAGAAAGATAGATAGATAGATAGAGAGAGAGGGAGAGGGAGAGAGAGAATGAGAAAGAAAGAGAGAGAGAGAGAGAGAGAGAGAGAGAGAGAGAGAGAGAGAGAGAGAGAGAGAGAGAGAGAAAGAGAAAGAGAAAGAGAGAGAGAGAACACAGCGAGAAAGAGAGAGAGAGAGAAGAAAGAGAGAGAGAGAGAGAAGGCAGAAAAGGGAGATAGCACGAGAAAGAGAAAGAGAGAGATTTCAAGTCCTTTGAAGCTGTACTTCCATGAATCTTATCAGAAAACCTAAAGTTTGTATTTGTCTGAAGAAATGCCTCTAAAGATACCGCTAGCTACTTCCCATTGTTAAAAATATCATACGCGATATATTTCTTTCCTTCAAAACACGAGTCTAGAACGCCACGTGTTTCACTGATATACTTTATCTTACATTTATGCTCCGAAAATATACATCTGAAATATTATGATATATATAAAAATATAGTGACGTACAGATGTAACATTAAAATTAGTCTTCTATCAAATAATGAAGATAATGAATAGTGTCACAATGATAAAATGGTATAATACACAAATGATTAATACTACTGATGGTAATGAAAAAATGAATAATAATAATAATTAGAGAGAGAGAGAGAGAGAGAGAGAGAGAAAGGAGATTGAGATAGGAGAGAGAGAGAGAGAGAGAGAGAGAGAGAGAGAGAGAGAGAGAGAGAGAGAGAGAGAGAGAGAAAGAGAAGACCTAGAGCAGGGAAGCCAGTTTCGATTAAAATCTAATCATCACAATTTAACCCAAACCTAACGAGCGGAAGCACACGTCCACACAGAAACACACACCTCACTATGAGATTCTCCGTATCAGCGCCACGTGTATTCTTGCGCAGTACTAATGGCAGCCAAAAAAAAGAAAAAAAAAAGGTGTTTACCCTAATAACCATCTCTGGAAAACAAAACCGGAATATTTATGCCCCCATAATGGTATTCCTAGACAATTAACGCAGCATCCAGCCGCCGTATCTGTTCCAGAGAACATTTGGGACAACTGCAGGCTAGCAGATCCGTTCGGACTACGTGGGTTTGAACAGATGGGTCATCTTGTTGTCTGGAACCACTTTCCCGCTTTTTTCAACACTAGCGGAAACCCGTAGCTTCGGAACTTCGGCTTTTGTGGACCGGACTTTACTGCCCGTGAAACACAAAGTTTGGGGGTAACTTTGGCTCTCTCTCTCTATCTCTCTCGCTCACTCTCTCTCTCTCTTTTATTTGTTCTCTCGCTTGTTTAATCTCTCTCTCATTTGTTCTCTCGCTTGTTTAATCTCTCTCTCTCTCTCTCTTATTTGTTCTCTCGCCTGTTTAATTTTTCTCTCTCTCTCTTATTTGTTCTCTCGCTTGTTTAATCTCTCTCTCTCTCTCTCTCTCTTTAATACTCTCTTTCAGTTTCTTATGAATTGTTTCTTCCTAAGACTGTCTCTCTCTTTTTTCTCTCTCTTAGCCAGTCGCTCTCATTATTTCTCTCACTCCCTGCTTGCCTTGCTCCGTCTCTCTCTCTCTCTCCCTCTCTCTCTTTCTCTCTCGCTTGCTCGCTCCCTCTGTCTCTATATGTGTCCATGTGTGTGTATTTACGCATACGTGCTTGCGCATGTGTTTGCGCGGCTGTCTATCTGTCCGTTCGACCGCCTGACTGTCTGTCTCCACTTTTTTCCTTTTCTTTTCTCCCATTCACTCCTCTCTTTATCCCTCTGTCCCTCATGCCGACTGCGTGTCCCCCATAAATGGACCCATTCACACACTACACCCGCGATAGCCTTTGATCCTTTTGTGCCCGTAATGCTTCCCATCTCGCCAAACACAAACTTTCGAATCGCTCCGTTGGGATCACGTGCTGTATCGATGAGTCGAATACATATTTTTCTTTCTTTTTTCTTTTTCAATTTTATGTTTAAGATGTTTTGTTTTTTTCATTCTGATGTTTGCTTTTGTTCTAGCGTGTTATTATGTTATTACCTTCACTTTTTTATTCTATTTTGTATCTCTTCGGGATCGGATCGGTCGTTTTCGTATAACTTCGAGTTGCTTCGGGATACCGCATTTTTTTTGGCGCCATTTTATAGGCTGTTTCTGAATACCGTTGTGCTTTACCCGGAAACAGGAGGAAGAGAGAGACGATGTGATTGGTTTTGATTCGGAAAAGAGAGTAAGAGATAGGTATAGGGACAGGCAGAAAGAGAGAGAGAGAAAGAGAGAGAGGGGGGGGGGGGTAAAAAGGAGACAGATACGACCAGAGAGAGACTAATAGGGCGAACAAGACTTTTGAAATTTCGGTTCTTAGCTGTGATGTCTAAAAGCAGCTTTTGACCCCAAGGTTTTCAACGTTAAGCTTCGAAGTTTTTAAGGCGAAGCTTTAAGATGATTCGGGCATGAAGCATCCGTGTTTTCGTTTCGAGAATATGCAATGTAAATCTTTAGAATAAGTCCTAAACTTATAAGAAAAATATGAATAACCAAAGGGAATATTTTGAAATGAAACTTGGGTATCCTAAGACGAAACTCCGAGAACTTTTCGTTGTGAATCTTCGAGAATTTTCAACGTGAAGCATCGAAAACTTTTAAACATGAAGCTTCGGTGAGAGAGAGAAAAAAGATAGACATGAAGCTTCGTATTTCTTTTTTTTTCTTTTTTTTTACATGAAACTTGGAAGCTTACGAGTGGTGCAGGCTTGTCGGCTTGTCTTACGAGGTAATAGGGTTTGACAGAACATTTTACGAGTGCGCGAAAGAGACGTTGAACAGTGAAAAACGAGTCCCAAGAAGAGGAGGGAAAGAGAAAAAGACATCGGTAAAGAATTCAAAATGTCCTTCGAGATTCTGCCGTTCCTTTTCGAATTACATTTCCCTTTCAAGTATTGAGAGAGAGATGGCAATGGATGGCTAAAGTGCCGGGGAGGGAAGGGGGTGGTTGTGGGGGTGTAGGGGTGGGAGATGTTTGTAGGTAGGGGGGTGAGAAAGGATTAGAAACAAACACTTGTTCTCTTCCGGGCTCTTTCTCTTTCTCTCTCTCTCTTCCTCTCTTGCCCTTTTCTGGATTTTTTTTCTCTCTCTCTTTCTCTCTGATCCTGAGTCTCCTTACCCCCCCCCCCCCCACACACACACACCCTCTCCAGTACTTCCATTTTTCCGTCCTTCGTAAATTTTCCATTAGCTTTTCGCCCTCCCTTTTTTTCTATCAACTTCCCCTTCCATCCTCCTCTCCCTCTGTACTTCCTCCTCCTTCTTTTTCTTTTCCCTCTGTTTCCCTCCTTCCTTTCCTCCTACTCTCCCTCACTTCCCTCTTTCTTTCTTTCTCTCTCCTTCCTCTCCTCAATTGTTCACCTTCTCTCCTTTCTTCTCTCGCTCTCCCCCTCCTTTTCTCTCCCTCCCTCTTCCCCACTCTCTGTATCTCTCTTTCTCTCTCTCTCTTCTTATTCTTCCACAATTATTCCTTCGCATCCCCCCCCCCCCCTCACTATAACACTGCCGCTGCAATGCTTTTCATTTATCTGCAGATTAATTAAACATTAGACATTAATCACAGCGCAACACGACATTTTTGTTTTTCTCCATTTTTCTCTTTAGCGTTTTTTGAATGGGTGTTCTGTGAATGAATTATTTGGATTAGGAGTGTTTTTTTTAAAGGAATTCGTGTATATATATATATATATATAGATAGATAGATAGATAGATAGATAGATAGATAGATAGATAGATAGATAGATAGATAGATAGATAGATAGATGGATAGATAGATAGATAGATAGATAGATATGCAGATAGATAATAAAATACATCAAGTATGATAAATGAAGGAAATAATCAAATGAAGAGGATCAAGAGAAAAGACAAAACAGATAAACGAGCGAAATCCTCAAAAAAAAAAAAAAAAAAAAAAAAAATCGAATAATTACGAAAAAAATGAAATTATCTCTGACATTCCAGAGAGAACTTTTATACAACATTGTTTGTCAATTTCATTTCCATTAAGTTGACGTTGACTAAAATTGCAATCGTTCTTCGAGATGCTTTAGCTCTTGCAAGGTGATGCACGTCGTTGTTTTTTTTTTCTTTTCTTTTCTTTATTGTTGTAATTATTGTTGTTTTCATTATCTAATTATTTGTGATTACTGTTATTGTTGACTTATCATTATTTTGTTTTTATTTTCATTATCATTACGATTGTTCTTATTATCAGTGTTATCATTATCATCATAATCATTATTAACATGATCAATGTTTTTGTCATCTTTAAGATTATTATCATTACCATTATTAACATAATTTTTATCATTTTTATCAATCATTATAATCAATATTGTTATTACAGTCGTTATTACTATTTGTTGTTGTTATCATCATTATTATCATCATTATCATATTATAGTTATTATCGTTGTTTTCCCTGTCACTCATCTATCTCCTTTTTCCATATCCTTATCTTTGTTTTGTCCGTTTTTCTTTCCGTTTCTTCTCGTTCTCACATTATCTTTCCTCCTCACCTCCTTCTGG
>BOPN01001549.1:82500-92500 GCA_017312705.2 Penaeus japonicus
TATATATATATATATATATATATATATATAAATATATATATATATACATATATATATATATATATATATATATAAATATATATATATATATATATATATATATATATATATATATATATATATATATATATATATATATATATATATACATATATATATAAGGACACGCACACACACACACTCACACGCGCACACACATACACGCTCGCTCACACACACACACACACATATATATATATATATATATATATATATATATATATATATATACATATATAAACATCTATTTCCCTTCCTTTTCTTTCTCTCCCTTTCTCCCACCTTGCTTCTCTCTCTCTCTCCTTCCTTCCCTCCCTCCTTAACTTCCTCTCACTCCCTTTTCTCCCTCTTTTCACTCTCATATCTTACATTCCTTAAAAAAAAAAAAAAAAAAAAAAAAAAAAAAAAAAAAAAAAAAAAAAAAAAAAAAAAAAAAAAAAAAAATCTACACCTTAAATATTAAGAGTACTGGGAAAATGTAGCGTGAGGTGTCTTGGGTATAGTGCAGATTGTACGGTGTCGTAAAATACGGCAAAATCACTGTACAGTGTAGAATTATAGTGGGCGGTATGTGTATGTTTGTGTGCGTGTGTGTGAGTGTCATCTATAGTAAAACGGGATGTGGGTATGTTATAAAGCAGATTCCTGTAACTCTTTCGGCGCTACAAGAGAGTTCTCAATATCTAATGCAATATGCAATGTGCAACACTAGTTTGGGTTGAATTTTATTGTTCATTTGCATCGCTATGGTACGTACCGTATAAACTAACATCCACGGCACTGTACCTGGAGTTGTAGAGTGTAATCTTGGCAATATTTATCATGTCGTAGAAAGTCTTTGAAGATCGGGGGTCTTTGGGGGTCTTTGTGTGTTGGCAAAGGGTTAGATATTGAAAGCGTGTGATAGACTGCGTCGGTAGCTACACTTGAAACCCAGGCTCGAAGTAGTTAGCCTTGGATTGAGCTTAGTTCTAGATTAAAGTCTAGATTATCTTATTGTCTAGAAAATATCACTCAGTTAATATATATATATATGATATCTAATAGATAGGACTATCTTGCGTAATTACCCACTTTACTTGTAATAAGTGCCAAATATTGGTCAGTTACAAGCGTAAGGGCGCGAGTATCCTCATGCTGTCGGTAATAAGATATCATTATTACTATCATTGTTATCATTAATATTATTACTATTGTTATTATCATTATTATTATTATTATTATTATTATTATTATTATTGTTATTGTTATTCTTCTTATTATTATTATTATTACTATCATCATCATTATCATTATTATTATTACTATCATTATCATTATCATTATCATTATAATTATCATTATTATTATCATTATCATTGTTATCATTATTATTAGATTGGGATTTTATCCACGTTTCGTTTGCTAATCGATTTACTTTTGATAGGATAGGGGTAAAGGGTATGATTAGGGGTGGGGGTGGGGGGGTGGGGGGGATCACATGTCGGAAGAAAGAACCCGGCTAAGATAGGAGGAGGAGGAGGAGGAGGAAGAGGAGGAGGAGGGGGAGAAGAAGAAGAAAATGGAGAAGAAGAAGAAGAAGGAGAGTGCTGGGGGTGAATGAATGGAGAGGAGGAGAAGAAAAAAATAAGAAAAAGGAGATGAAGAAGAAGATGAAGAAGAGTGCTGGAGGTGAATGAATGGAGAGGAAGAGAAGAAGAAGAAGAAGAAAATGAAGAAGAAGAAGAAGATGAAGAAGAGTGCTGGAGGTGAATGCATGGAGAGGAGGAGGAGGAAGAGGAGAGATGAGAGGACGTGGCCCATATCAATCTTGGAGGAGGAGGAGGAGGAGGGGGGGGGGGAGTTATCCACATGAGAGAGTATCCACAACAAGCGTATGCCAAAGTGTCCTTCTTTGGCACAATAGGCATCTGAAAGAATGCCATTTGCAACTGCACTCGCGCCTCTGTTCAAGGAATGCCAGAAAGGGGTTTTGTGTGTCACGGAAAATAAATCTCTTTTCTTTATGTATATCGTGTGTATTTCTTTGTATTTTTTTATGTTGTCTATGTCTTTTATGTATATTATGACTCTGTCCTTGTGTATGCTGTATCCTACAGTAAAACTACGGAGTCAATCTGTGTAGTGTTAGCCTGGTCATGATGTGAACTTGGCAACATAATATGCTATCCTTATATATAACTCAATTCTGCTATTCTGTTCATGAAATATAGGTATTCATTATCATTAGTACTTTCAGTACTGTTATTATCATTATTATCATTATTGCTATTTTTATTACTAATATTATCATCGTTATCATTATTATGATTATTATTATAATTATTATCAGTATTGTTACTATCATTATTATTATCATCATTATTGCTATTTTTATTACTAATATTATCATCGTTATCATTATTATGATTATCATTATCATTGTTATCAGTACCATTATCATTATTGTTGTTGTTATCATCATCACCGACATTCACTTATGGAAATATGTCAATGCAAACTTGCAATGAAATGGATTTTCATTCCCATCCATATTTCATCCATTTGGCTTGCTTTTAAATCATGCAGCGGGCAGGTGGAATCAATGATTGCTTTAATGCCAAATACCGTATTGATATTCAATAATTTTCCTCGAGTCTAGAATCTTCGTTGAGGAAACACTCAGTATTTTCGCAATTTGTATCATTTCCAATATTACTATCTTTGAATATCGGTATATTAAACCGTCAATGGTATAATTAAAAAAAGAAAAGAAAAATACAAGTCAAGACTATTTTTTTCTTTTTCAATGTCTTATACTAATCCCTCTTTTTGGTTCAGTATATTTTTCGAAATTTTATTCACACACCACCATGCCTGGAGTGAAGTATCCGTAGAGTTTTGACGGGTGGGACGAAGCGTAGAAGGCAATTTCGGGTGCGTGTGCGAGGGTAAATGATTACTGTGCTTGCTTCAGAGTACAGGGTCAAGGGTGTACTGTGTTTGTGTAGTGCGTGAAGGGTATTTTAGGGAATGTGGTGTTTGGATATGGTGTCGATACTCTATAATATAAACAATGCGTATTTTATACAGTTAAATGAAAGATAGAGAGAAGGAGAGAGAGAGAGAGAGAGAGAGAAAGAAAGAGAGAAAGAGAGAGAGAGAGAGAGAGAGAGAGAGAGAGAGAGAGAGAGAGAGAGAGAGAGAGAGAGAGAGAGAGAGAGAGAGAGAGAGAGAGAGAGAGAGAGAGAGAGAGAGAAAGAGAGAGAGAGAGAGAGAGTGAGAGAGAGAGAAAAAAAAATAAAGACAAAGTGAAAAAGAGAAAGAGAAAGAAAAAGAGAAAGAAAGAGAAAGAGAAAGAAAAAGAGAGAAAGAAAGAGAAAGAGAAAGAGAGAGAGAGAAAGAAAGAGAGAGAGAGAGAGAGAGAGAGAGAGAGAGAGAGAAAAAAAGAGAAGAAAGAGAGAGAGAGAGAGAGAGAGAGAGAGAGAGAGAGAGAGAGAGAGAGAGAGAGAGAGAGAGAGAGAGAGAGCGTAGTGCAGGGAGCGAAAGGTCCACTCAGATTCCCTGGTTTAATGCCAGTATCGATTCCGTGTTTATCACCGTCTGGCCCGAGCTGGTGGAGGGGGTAGGGGGGGGGGTGGAGAGACATGAGGGAGAGAGAGAGAAAGTGAGAAGAGAAGTGAGGAAGGGGGGAGGAGTCAAGAAGGAGAAGGAGAAAAGGGGAAAAGAGAAAAAAGATATGGGTGGTGGGATGGGGGGGGAGGTAGTAAGAAACGAAAGGGAGGATGAAAAGAGAGAGGGTGTACGAGGGGGGGCGGGAGAGAGAAGGAAAGAGGGGGAAAGAGAGAAAGAAAGAGAGAAGGTGAGAGGGAAAAGAAAGATTGAAGGAGATAAGAAGGAGAATGAAAGAGGGAAAAAGAAAGAGAGGAGATAAGAAGGATAAGATAAGAAGTAGACGGGAATATTGAATGAAAGAGGGGAAAAGAAA
Source organism: Penaeus japonicus (assembly GCA_017312705.2). Classification (NCBI taxonomy): domain Eukaryota; kingdom Metazoa; phylum Arthropoda; class Malacostraca; order Decapoda; family Penaeidae; genus Penaeus; species Penaeus japonicus. The sequence continues at coordinate 86,507 of BOPN01001549.1, forward strand.
AAGATAGAGAGAATGAAACGGAAAAGAAAGGAGAAAGAATGAGACAGAGAAATAGGGAGAAAGAGAGAAAGAAAGAAAGAGATAAGGAAAGAGGGGACGCACCATGGAGAGAGAGAAAAGATAAGAAAGATGAGAAAGAGAGAAAGAAGGAGAGAACAAGGCGAAAGAGAACAAAGAAAGAAAGAAGAAAAGAGGGAAAAAGAAAACGAGAAGAAAATGAAAGAAGAAGAAGAGAAAGGAAGAAAAAAGAAGGAGAAGAAAAGGGATAAAATAGGAGAATGAAAGAGAGAAGGAAAGAAAGAAGATCGAAAGAAAAACAAAGAGAGAGAGAGAAGAGAAATTTGAAATAAACAAAAAACAAAGACAGAGAGAATAAAAGAGAGATAAAGAGAGAGAGAGAGAGAGAGAGAGAGAGAAAGAGAGAGAGAGAGAGAGAGATAAAGAAAGAGAGAGAGAGAAAAAAAAAACAGAATTAACAGGAACGAGATAATCGAAAGAAAGCAAAAAGAGGGGAAACATACAGTAGAGGGGACGGACACAGGTTGAATCGCCACGGTAACCCTGTCCTTTATTAGCACACGTGAGCTGAATGATAAATTATCCATTGTTGTGTCTCTCTCTTAATTACTTTTCAGAGTAGGGGGAGGTGGGTGGGGAAGGGAAGGGAAGGGAGGAGGGGGAGGGGGAGGTGGATGGGGAGGGGGAAGGAGGGGGGGATGGGAGGAAGGGGAGGGAGGGGGAGGTGGGTGGGGAGGGGGGATGGGAGGGGGAAGGGGGGAAGGAGGGGTAAGGGGGAAGGAGAGGGAGGTGGGGAAGGAGAGGAAGGGAGGGAGGGGGGATAGGTGGATGGGAGGAAGGGAAGGGAGGGGAGGTAGGGAAGGGGGAAGGAAGGGGAGGGGGAATGGGGGGGAAAGGAGAAGGAGAGGGAGGGGGAAGGAAGGGGGGAGAGGAAGGGAAGGAGGGGAAGGGGAGGGGGAAGGGAGGAAGGGAAGGAGGGGTAAAAGGGAAGTAGAGGGAGAGGGGAAGGAGGGGGATAGGGGAGGGAGGGGTAAGGGGGAAGTAGAGGGAGAGGGGAAGGAAGGGGAAAGGAGAAGGAGCGGGAGGGAGGAAGAGGGGAGAAGAAAATGCCAGATGTGTCGTGCTGCTGTTTTTGTTGTTGCTGTTGTTGTTGTTAGCCAGATTTTTGTCCACCATTAGTCTTGTTGCTGTATATCTGTTATCATTAGTGATGCTATTATCTTTTTTTCATATGATTTTGTTATTATCATCAGCATTATTATGTTTGCTATTGTCATTTTCAATATTACTAATATTATCGGTATCATTATTATCAATATCATTTTCATTATTATCATATATATCATTATCAATCTTATCCTTATCATTGTCATTATTGTTATTATTATTATCATTATTTTTGTTATCACTATTATCATCATCTATATTATCATTATCATTATTATCTTTATCATCATTATCATCATACTCATCATAATTATCATTATCATCATCATTATCATTATTACTATTATCATAATCGTTACTATTATCACGAGTATTATTGTTGTCATTGCTATCATTGTTATCATAATCACCCTCATAATCATTAATATCATGATCATAATTGCAAGCATGACAATTTTTATCACTAAGATCATTATCATTATCATTATCAATATTGTTCTTCTTCTTATCAGTCATTATTATATCTACTATTATTGCCATTATTAACATTATCAACATTATAATTTCTTTTATTATGATCATTATGGTTGTTGTTATCATTCTTTTCATCATCATCTTTATCATTATTATCTGCGTAATTATTATAAGCATTATTATTGTTATTATTGTTGATGTTGCCTATTACCATTATCATCTTCATCATTATCATGATTGATGTTATAATTACATTTACCATTTTTAATATGTTGATAAAGTCCTCATCAGTCTCATTATTATTAGTAGTAAGCACATAAAACTATTGAGATTATAGAACTAAGACAAATTCACAATTACAGCAGATTTTTTGCAATACCCCCACCCCTCCCAACCAAAAAAGGTAAACAAATGCACTTTTTTCTCCTCTCTTTCCATCGCAAACACACGCACGCGGACACAGGCACAAAGACACACACACACACACACACAAACACACACACACACATACACACACCCACACATACACACACACACACACACACACACACACACACAAGCACAAACACACACACACACACACACACACAAACACACACACACGCACAAGCACACACGCACACAAGCACACAAGCACAAACACATTTCATTCTTCAAAGATTGACAAAAAAATAAAAAATAAAAAATAAAAAAACAGAAGAAAATCGTAGGCAAAGGTTATCTCGATCCGACGAATCCCGCGCGAGGGTAGCGGAAGGGGATCAGAGCCGATATGCGCGCATTGTTTTTGCAAAAGAGGATCGTTACCTGATCAATAAAGGGCTTTGTCCGAGGTTCTGCGAGGTTCGTTGTGTTTATAGTTCGTGGGATTCCATTTGCGGATTTTGTTTTATTTTTTTATTTTTTTATTTTTTATTATTATTTTTTTTTTTGTGTGTGTGGGCTTTTATGGTATTCGTTTTTTTTTGTGTGTTTTTTTGTTTTGTTTGGCGGTTTGAAGTGTTATGCTTTGTGTGTGAGTGCGTGTTTTGATAGGTGCACACGCGCGTACATAAGGAACAGATATAGACCCGCACACACAAACACACACACACACGCACACACACGCACCCCCCCCCCCCCCCTCCCATTCAACACCCTAACCTCCTACAAACGAGTATCACCTCATACAGTGCAACCCCAACAGCTAGCCGTCCCTTAATCAATCCGAGATGATACTGCTAATAATCATGTTGGTATTGGTGATGGTGGTGATAGTGATGATGATGATGGTGGTGATAGTGATGATGATGATGGTGGTGATAGTGATGATGATGATGGTGATAGTGATGATGATGGTGATAGTGATGATGATGATGGTGATAGTGATGATGATGATGATACACTACTGATATTATTGTTATTATTGTTACTACTACCACTACATTGATAATATTGACAATAGTAATTATGATAAAGATTGTGATAATGAAAAAATCATCATGATTATCAGCATCATTATGATAACAATAATGATGATGATGATGTTCATGATGATGGTGATTTTAATGATGATGATGATAATAATAGTAATGATAATAATACAAATTGTAATAATGATATTAATGATGATAATAATAATGATAACAACAATAATAACAAGAATGGCAGCAGTAATAATGACAACAATAATGATAATAAATCTAACGAAAACAATAGTGATAATGATAACAATAACAAACAAAAAGACAATAACAGCAACAACCACAACGATAAAAAATCAGCCAAAAAATCCTTCAAAATCGCCAAAACGCCAGCCTCATCTCATAAAACATCTTAAAGACAAACTCCTTCACTCAAGGAAAAGGCACATGTTCCTTCATAGCAAAAACGTGTCCTTGGTGCTCACTTAAGTTCAAGCAGAGGCCGTTTTTGGGAGAAGAGTCGGCTTGCGCTCTCGGTATTCGGTCGACCGGCTGTGAATTGGTTAATGACTATGCTTTCGTGACTGAATGAGTCGGCATTATCATCATTGTTGTTGTCAAGATAAGGATATGATAAAAGTTGTTGTTGTTGTTTGCTGTTGTATTCATGTTTGCTTATCATTGTCATTATCAGTATTATCATTATTACTATTGTTATTATCATTGTTATCATAATTATTCAATATCATCATGAATATTAACAATAGTATCGTTATTATCATTGCTATTGTTATGATTATCGTCATCATTATGATTATCTTCATTATCACCATTATTATATATACCATTATCGTTATTATCATTATTATTATCCTTATCATCATTATTACCATCATTATTGCTGTTATCATAATTATCATTATCATTACTATGGATGTAATAATATTTATTTTCTTATTTTCATTATTATTCTTATTATCATTGTTATCATCATCATTATCCAAAAAACAAAGCGGTTTCACCAAACATTGCAAACAGGAGAAAGAAAACAAAAACACATTCCAATATCTGCAATCTAGCAATATTGCAAATTATACACTAACTCGGGATTGCACTTGAGTTTCCTCGCAGAAGAGCAATTTTTAGTGTTTGCAAGTGCTTTTCAACCTTTGGAAAAGATTTGGGTACTATATATCGAAGGGAAATGGTGTGGGGGACTTATTTGTGTTTGGAAAATGGAGAGTGAGAGTGAGAGTGAGAGTGAGAGTGAGAGTGAGAGTGAGAGTGAGAGTGAGAGTGAGAGTGAGATTGAGAGAGAGAGAGAGAGAGAGAGAGAGAGAGAGAGAGAGAGAGAGAGAGAGAGAGAGAGAGAGAGAGAGAGAGAGAGAGAGAGAGAGAGAGAGAGAGAGAGAAAGAAAGTCCCGCTTCCAGCAAATTGAATAAACCTAAAAAAAAAGTCAGGCTAGTGTTAGAATATATGAACAAGCGATCATTATCCATCATTACATACAACAAATAACACTTTTGAAAAGATCATTATTTCGAAAAAAAAAAAAAAAAAAAAAAAAGTGATACCATATAAACACACCAAGTCAATGTTTAATCAGATTATCTTATCCTGTTTAATGCAAATAGGCTGTGATTGCCCTCATTTGATTATATTATTTTATTAGTTTCAATCAGTGGTAATCTATCACCATCGTAATTGTGTAATTGACATCGTTATAGGCTGTAATATTCATACGTATACATATATAATAGTAATGTTTTGGGTTATAGCTACGATTTATAGGTCTCGATCCTCTATTGATTTCCGTATAATCAAATAATCGCAGACAAATGAAGGGAAACAATCTCAGAATGAATGATAATATGAGAGCGTAACCAATAAAGATTTACTGAACACGTGACGGAGCAGCTCTTAAGACAAAAAAATCCTGCACCAACCCCTCAGCCGTTGAGAAGGACTGAATACGGATGGGTAGAAACTAAGATGAATTTCTTTTCGCGGGTTTTAGCTGTTTTTGCTTTTGGAAAGGTGGGTATTTGGGTGAAAGTTCTTGCTTCCTATTTGATGATATATCAGTTCCTACTAGATTAGCTCAGTTCCTAATAGATCTCATAAGATAATTTAGAAATGCTATCTAAGTCTATTTTTATATTCACAGAATCATATCGAATTTCAATAATTCAATATCGTATCATCATAATCATGTGTAGATGTATACAACCTTAAATATATATATGTATATATATATATATATATATATATATATATATATATATATATATATATATATATATATAATCATCATTATTATTATCATTATCATTATTATCATTGTTATTACTATTATTATTGTAGTGCTAATGCTAATAATGATAATGATAATAATGATGGTAATAATATAGATAATAACAATTACGATAATAATAGTAAAATGTAATAGTAATATTGATAAAATACAAAAAGGATGATGATGATGATACTGATAATGATAATGATAATGATAATGATAACAATAATAATAATAACAATAATAATAATAATAATAATAGTAATAATAACAATGATAACAATAATGACAATGATAATAATAATGATAATGCTAATAAGGATAAAAGTAATGATACTAGTAATGATTATAATAACAATAATGATAAGGATAATAATGATAATGATGATAATAATAATGATTATACTAAAAACAATAAAAATAATGATAATGACAATAATAATTATATCGTTAATAACACGAATAATGATAACTTCAGTAATAATAATGGTAATAATGATAATAACAATAATGATAACAATAATAATGATAATAATAATAATGATGAAGACAGAAAGGATAACAATAAAAAGGCCTATAATATGAAAAAGGATGATAATGATGACAATATCAGTAATGATAATGATAATAATGAC
>BOPN01001549.1:105000-107500 GCA_017312705.2 Penaeus japonicus
CGCTCAGGAAGATGATGGGCCGCTCGGGGTACTTGAAGCGGTCCATGTCGATCAGGAAGGTGGTGATCGTGGTGAGGGTCGACACGCAGCACAGGATGGCCCAGATGGCGATCCAGTACTGAGCGAAGGTCCTCTCGTCCTGGTCGAAGTACACGGCGTGGCACGGAAGGGCGCAGTCCTGCACTCGGCCCACCTTGAAGGACTCGTTAGGATAGCGCCCGTACTGCCGGTAGGAGGAATCGAGGTTAACGAAGGGACACGAACACTGGCACTTGGGGCAATACTTGGAGTTCTTTCCGCGGCACTTCTTGTCCAGGTTGCCGAAGTTCTTGGGCGGCTTCTCCTCGGGAGCCGAGCCGTTGCGCTTGTCCATGCACAGGTGAACAGTGTCTCCGTACTCTGGAAGCTTCGAGCAATCCATCCTCTCGGGCCATGCAAAGCCGTATTGGTGCATGATGGGAGCACAGCCCGCCTTGGCCCGCTCGCACACACTCCTGCACGCCGGCAGAGGTTTCTCGTAGTCGTCGATACATATGGGCGCGTAGACAGAGCACAGGAAGAACTTGAGGTCGGGCGAGCACATGATCTCGACCAGCGGCCAGAACTGGTGCACCTCGAGCCCGGCCTCGTCCTGCGAGTCGTGGTTGAACTGGTTCGGCATCGACGTGTTGTTGTAGCCGATGTCGCGGCACATCGGGATGGTGATTTCCTCACAGCGCGACTCCTTGGCCGTCTCCCCGTCCGTGGCACCCACAAGGGTCACCACCAGAAGCACGAACGACGATAAAAACACTGAATTCCGCATCATGGCACTTCGGGGCGGCCGCCGGTCTATATTTCTCACGCGCGTGCACATTGCCTAATACTAAACGCCCCGACACACCTCCAACTGACGGTCGGACTTGCTTTCCGACACCATAATTCAAGCGCTAACCCAAACGTCACAGACCACCATCGATTCACGTCCGCTCGCGAGGGGAGTCAGGTTTACACTAACTGAGCGTGCGTCCCGTGAGCCTAAAACCGAGAGGGGACGCAGGTACCACACAGTCTTTTCCGACGACGATTTTCCACGCCGCGTCGCCAGCTCCACTCACTCACGCTTCAATGACGTATTTTTCTCTTTTTTTTTTACGTTTTTGACCCGTTCCACTTCACTCGTTTCACCCACGCGAGAACACAAGAGCAAGAACTAGACTCGTCACACTCACGACTGAGCAGATAATGAGCTGGAGAGGAGTTGGTGGAGCCGAGTCTTTAGCGGAGCTCGGTCAGAACCATCCCGAAGAGCCGACGCCCTCTCGGCCAATCAGCACAGGCGCAGCTGCCGGGAACACCAATCAGCAGGCCCGTCTCATCCTCACTCGGCTCTCCCGGTGACCTGCAACAAAAGATGCCCATGTCAAGTCAGGTCAGACGCTAACCTGCACCTCCCAGGCTTATGGCCTCACGAACACACACTCCAAGCTCTCGACCCTTGGCCCATACACAGAGCAAATGCTGCATTCTATTCAACATGCATATTGATCGTCTAACTCAGGCAACAATATTGATCAGCCGGCCCGCCTCTCTCCCCAACTACACCTCGCTGGAGAGAGAATTAAAAAAAAGAAAAAAAACATTAGACACACCTACAACTTCCGCATTGCATTTCGAACGCGCCCTTTCTATATCTTTCTTTTGGGATACGGGAGAGAGAGAGAGAGAGAGAGAGAGAGAGAGAGAGAGAGAGAGAGAGAGAGAGAGAGAGAGAGAGAGAGAGAGAGAGAGAGAGAGAGAGAGAGAGAGAGAGAGAGAGAGAGAGAGAGAGAGAGAGAGGGAGAGAGAGAGAGAGAGAGAGAGAGAGAGAGAGAGAGAGAGAGAATTAGAATGGTATTAAGAGAGGGAATGGGAGAGAGAAAAGGAGAGAAAGCAACAGAATGAGAGCAAGAAAGAGAGACAGAGACAGAAAAAAAAGAGTAAGGGACAGAATGAGAGAAATGGAACTAATAAATAAGAAAAAGATAATCAGATAGCGTGGGTACGTAAAGCAAGAGATCCAAGTTAGTTAATTAACGATTCCTCATGTTGAAAAATACAAACAAACAAACATCAATATCATTGCAAAGTCAGATAATTCGTGCTTCAACCTAAAGTTTATCAGTGCTTATCAAACTGATACACTGAAATAAGCTTGCAGCTAACAAACAACTCTCTTCCGGTATTAAGGGAACCGTTGCTTTTTCCATCTGGTGTTATGCAACTCAACTCTCTATGTAATGATGAATGCAATGAGATTTTTTTCAGCTTTACGTAACATGTTCACTATTAAGAAGCTTTTGGTATTTAATATGGTCTCCCCTTGTTCAGAACTAAAACTATGATGCAAATTATATTAGCCATGTTATTTATAATACTAAAATGATGATAATAGTTATGATGTATTCATGATGATGATAATCATAATATTCATGGTGATGATAATCATAATATTCATGATGATGATAATCATAATATCCAT
>BOPN01001549.1:125000-127500 GCA_017312705.2 Penaeus japonicus
CCAACCTTATGAAAGTGTATTTAAGATGATGTGATTTTCTGTACGGGGGAAAATGGAAGGGGGAGAGACGTGTGTTTAGGGGAAATCCCTAAGAGTCTAGGGATAAAACATGTCGAAGCGTGAAGAAGAATGAATGCATTCCCGATAGTGAAGAAAATGAAAAGAATGAAGATGTGATAAAGAAGAGTGAATGAAAATACAAATCAAGAGTGAAAGGAGGAATAAATTAAAAATTGGTAGCGGAAGGAGGAACAGGTTAAACATTGAGAGAGAAAAGGAGGAATGGGTTTAAGATTAGGAGCAAAAGATGTTCTAGGGGAAAATAGGGCGTGATATGGGCGTGGCGGGGGAAATTCGCGTTAGGTTTAATCGCAAGACGAGAGATTAGGAGTTTATAGAGGTCTGTATGGAAGATAAATGGATTAACAAAAATATGAAAAGGGAAAATAGGTGTAAGAAATTACGCGTGCTCACTAAAATGGAGAAATATAAGTGAAACTGGTAAATTAATAAAGAAAATAGGTAAATAGATAAATAGATAAAAAAGGTAAATAAACAAACAGATAAAATAAGTAATTACGGAAACAGATAAAATAGCTAAATAAATAAATAGATAAATAAAATATGTAAATAGATAAATAAAATATGTAAATAGATAAATAAAAATAGGTAAATAGGTGTAAAATAGGTGGGCCAACTAAAATGGAGTGACTGTTATTAGATATACACAATAATGGGCGTGAGATACGAGATCTTTCTGCATTTCTATCTTTCTATCCCTCTATCTCTCTATCTCTCTACCTCTCTATCATTATCAATGTATAGATGGATAGATAGATAGATAGATTAATAGATAGATAGATAGGTGGATAGAGATAGATAGACAGACGATAGGCAGACAAATAGATGGGTAGATAGTGATAGAGAGAGATAGAGAGATAGAGAGTCTTTTGACTTTGACAAGTTTATTGAGGGAGAGAAAGATAGAGAGAGAGGGAGTGAGTGAGAGAGAGAGAGAGAGAGAGAGAGAGAGAGAGAGAGAGAGAGAGAGAGAGAGAGAGAGAATGAGAGAGAGAGAGATAGAGTGAGAGAGGGAGGGAGAGAGATAAGAAAGAAATAAAGAGAGAGAGAGAATGAGAGAATGCCAACAGAGCAAAAGGGAAACGAAAAGAAAAGAGAAAGGCATTGCCAGGCAGCCCCAAGGAGGATGAGGCATCGTCGCACTGCCATGCGGGAATATCTCGATTGTGAGCAAAACAGGTCAAATGCTGTGTCACAGATGCAATGATCCTTCCCTTGAGGCACCAGACACGCGTCCAGGCTTCTTGCCTCACTCGAGGACATGAGGTCAGCAAGATCCGGAATTTCTTGTTCTAATATGGGTAAAATATGCGTTACAAAATTAAATTTGACCGAGAGAGAGAGAGAGAGAGAGAGAGAGAGAGAAAGAGAGATAGAGAGACAGAGAGAGAGAGAGAGAGAGAGAGAGAGAGAGAGAGAGAGAGAGAGAGAGAGAGAGAGAGAGAGAGAGAGAGATAGAGAGATAGAGAGATAGAGAGATAGAGAGATAGAGGGATAGAGAGAGAGAAAGAGAGAGAGAGAGAGAGAAAGCGTGACGAGCGGGAAGGTTCAGGATAGACGTCCACCAACACACATTCTACAGCGGGAAGAAAAGGCATTAGGCAATTTGCATGTCTGGCCCAGGTTGCGTCGGCTCCAGTTCCCATGATTTTCTCCGACGGGATGAGAGAGAAATGGGAAAATGTATATATGTAAATATCTACGTATGTATACACACACACACACACACTCATATATATATATATATATATATATATATATATATATATATATATATATATATATATATATATATATATATATATATATATATATATATATATATATATATATATATATATATATATATATATATATATATATATAATGACAGAGAGAGAGAGAGAGAGAGAGAGAGAGAGAGAGAGATTTGATTTGATTTGATATAGTTTATTTGCAGAACAGAGAGCCAGAGAGAGAGAGAGAGAGAGAGAGAGAGAGAGAGAGAGAGAGAGAGAGAGAGAGAGAGAGAGAGAGAGAGAGAGAGAGAGAGAGAGAGAGAGAGAGAGAGAGAGAGAGAGAGAGAGAGAGAGAGAGAGAGAGAGAACTACAGACCCAGAGAGAAAGAGATAACCCGATTCCTTGAGGTCGAGAGAAAGAGATAAACCAGATCCCCCGAGGTCTAGAGAGAGAGACCCATTGAGAGAAAGAGGTAACTCGATTCCCTCAAGGTCGAGAGAAAGAAACCCAGAGAGCGAAAGAGATAACCCGATTCCCCGAGATTGAGAGAAAGAAACCCAGAGAGAGAAAGAGAGATAACCCAAGAGGTTGAGGTTGAGGTCGAGAGAAAGAAACCCAGAGAGAGAAAGAGAAATAAACCGAAAGGTTGAGGTTGAGATCGAGAGAAAGAAACCCAGAGAGAGAAAGAGAAATAAACCGA
>BOPN01001549.1:147479-149979 GCA_017312705.2 Penaeus japonicus
AGAGAAGCGAATGGAAGGGGAAGGGGAGGTGAAGAGAAGTGAGGGGAAGGGAGGGGGATGTTAAGAGAAGCGAATGGAAGGGGAAGGGGAGGTGAAGAGAAGTGAGGGGAAGGGAGGGGGATGTTAAGAGAAGCGAATGGAAGGGGAAGGGGAGGTGAAGAGAAGTGAGGGGAAGGGAGGGGGATGTTAAGAGAAGCGAATGGAAGGGGAAGGGGAGGTGAAGAGAAGTGAGGGGAAGGGAGGGGGATGTTAAGAGAAGCGAATGGAAGGGGAAGGGGAGGTGAAGAGAAGTGAGGGGAAGGGAGGGGGATGTTAAGAGAAGCGAATGGAAGGGGAAGGGAAGGTGAAGAGAAGGGAGGGGAAGGGGTGCCGTGGCTAAAAGGAGGACAAAATAACATAAGTTATAGGTTATTATCGTCAAACTGAATTGTACCCTTGAACCGTGCGTGTGTTGGGGTGGGGGTGGGGGGGAGGGGGGTGGAAGAGAGGGGAAGCAAAGGAGAAAAATGGATAAGTAGGAGAGGGGTGGGAGAATGGGAGGGAGAGGAAAGGAATGCGAGGTTGATAGACACACAAGTGAAGGATTCGTGCTGAACAAATTGTAAACAAAACGATGAATGGATAATCAGAAAAAAAGCTAAGGAATGTGTTCATGCATATTTTATGTTTTCCTGATTCTCATGCACAAACACACACACACACACACACACACACACACACACACACACACACACACACACACACACACACATACACACACATCTTTGTTTCTCTCTCTCTCTATATATATATATATATATATATATATATATATATATATATATATATATATATATATATATATATATACATATACGGAGAGACAGAGAAATAAACAACCGAACAAACAAACAACCAATAGACAGTATAAACAGGATAACAAATCATAGGAATATAAATAATCATCATTGCCAACCACAATATAATTTACATAGTATTAAACCTAATAAATAAAGCTACTATACGTTGGATACTTGATAACACACGTACATAAGAGATTCATCAAAATATGACAAAGAGCGTTTCCTGAAAGTTAAAAGACATGACAGAAAGAGAACAAGAGGAAAAAAATGCTAAGTCACCTTCATAGGTCATAGTCCTCGTAAGTCACTTTCAAACATGAAGAGGATCAGGCGCGTCACTCGGGTTAGATCACGTGGTCGAATGAATGGGCGAATGAAAGGAATGCGTGGAGAGAGAGAGAGAGAGAGAGAGAGAGAGAGAGAGAGAGAGAGAGAGAGAGAGAGAGAGAGAGAGAGAGAGAGAGAGAGAGAGAGAGAGAGAGAGAGAGAGAGAGAGAGAGAGAGAGAGAGAGAGAGAGAGAGAGAGAGAGAGAGAGAGAGAGAGAGAGAGAGAGAGAGAGAGAGAGAGAGAGAGAGAGAGAGAGAGAGAGAGAGAGAGAGAGAGAGAGAGAGAGAGAGAGAGAGAGAGAGAGAGAGAGAGAGAGAGCGAGACAGAGAGAGAGAGAGAGAGAGAGAGAGAGAGAGAGAGAGAGAGAGAGAGAGAGAGAGAGAGAGAGAGAGAGAGAGAGAGAGAGAGAGAGAGAAGGACAGAGAGAGAGAGAGAGAGAGAGAGAGAGAGAGAGAGAGAGAGAGAGAGAGAGAGAGAGAGAGAGACAGAGAGAAAGAGAGAGAGAGAGAGAGAGAGAGAGAGAGAGAGAGAGAGAGAGAGAGAGAGAGAGAGAGAGAGAGAGAGAGAGAGAGAGAGAGAGAGAGAGAGAGAGAGAGAGAGAGAGAGAGAGAGAGAGAGAGAGAGAGAGAGAGAGAGAGAGAAGAGAGATAGATAGATAGATAGAAAGAGAGAGAGAGAGAGAGAGAGAGAGAGAGAGAGAGAGAGAGAGAGAGAGAGAGAGAGAGAGAGAGAGAGAGAGAGAGAGAGAGAGAGAGAAAGAGAAAGAGAGAAAGAGAGAGAGAGAGAGAGAGAGAGAGAGAGAGAGAGAGAGAGAGAGAGAGAGAGAGAGAGAGAGAGAGAGAGAGAGAGAGAGAGAGAGAGAGAGAGAGAGAGAGAGAGAGAGAGAGAGAGAGAGAGAGAGAGACAGACAGACAGATAGAGACACAGAGAGAGAGAGAAAGAGAAAGAAAAAGAAAGAAAGAGAGAGAGAGAGAAAGAAAAAGAAAGAGAGAGAGAGAAAATGAGCCGTGAATAAAGACAGTGCATGCATAAACCAAACGCAATCGAACCGATAAAAGCTAATGACCAACTGGTAGGAGTAATAAAGGAAAAATAATAAGTAGGAAGAGAACGAGGAAGAGGGGAAGAAAAGGGAAAGAGGGGGAAGAGAGAAAGAGGAGAAAGAGAGGAACGTACTTACGAGAAGGAAAGGGGAAGAGAGGGGAGGAGAAAGAAAAGGATGAAGGGAAAATGGAAAGGAGGACAAGAGGAGATAACGAGGAAAGAGGAGAAATAAACGAGGGAAGAGGGAGAGAGATGAAGGAAACAAGCCAAGAGAAGGTAGGAATGG
>BOPN01001549.1:157479-169979 GCA_017312705.2 Penaeus japonicus
CATTATTATTATTGCTATCATCATTATTATCATTGTTATTATTATTTTTATTATTATTATTATCATTACTATTATTATTATTATTATCATTATTTGTGTGTGTGTGTGGGGGGGGGGGGTAGAAGCATAAGGCATCAGGAAGCAAGGAGTTTCTTTATCTACTTTACCATTGTCATTATTGATATTAATTATTCTAATTTTCTTTTCAGTCTTATGGCCATCCTTAATTTCCCTGCTTTTCATTGAAATTGTTATTATCAGTATCATTACCATCGTTAGTTTTGGTTTTATCATCATCCTTAATATTCCCATTATCATTACTATTCCAATTATTACCGTTATCATCAATATTATTATCATTAATCATTCCATCGATATCGTTATTAATAAAACGCGTTGTTATTAGCATTAGCATCAGCATTTTATTATAAAATAACTAGATTCACGTTAGGTATGAATAACACGCCCATTTGTATTTTCTCTCTGTAATAAGTTTGGTAGTAATTGTCTTTAGCAATTATCATAATCAATTTTATTTAATTGGACTATACAATTATAATTATAAAAGTAGATTAGTAGATTCATAATCGAATTCAGATATCAAAGTCTCTCCACTTTTGGTAAGTAAAGCACTTATATTTCCGGACAACATTCGCACTGCAAGTATAGTAAGATGTGTGATAAGTTGAAAAAAATTGCATATCTTCATTAGGTAGATTTGCATTTTTTCTTCTAGTATGATATATGGCAGATTTTGTTGCTTTAAACTGTTGCAGAAGTCTTGTACTACTGTATATCCACTACTTTTTACCTCTGTTGTGGTAAATAGGGTCTGAGAGAGAAAAAAAAATGTGGCTATCTGTTGACATTATAATTTTAAGCCATTGTAGTAATAAATAATAATATTGACGGGGATAATACTGTATATCATAGTAATACTAGGACTAAGGATAACAATGATGACACGATTATTCATTGCAGTTAGTTCATAATCTTTTCTTTTTATTATCTTTTTCAGTAGGCCTATCGTTACTTTAATCAGTTACATGTGATCTTTCCATAACGCATCGGTGATGTGACGCATGTACACATTACTGGCTCAGTATTGGCTGAAAACCAACATGTCTGATATCGTTAGTTAGTTCAAGCTATAAATCAGTGACATTTTTATATAAATATGCAAGCATCCGTAACACGTTATACCAAATAGAATGATACGTATTCACGCACTGCAAGCACACGTAAGACAACTTTGTACAAACGAGAACTATCTTTTGAAAATCACTCATTTGCGTATCTAAAAAAAAAAAAAAAAAAATCATTGCATATAAAAAGATATCTTAATAACTCACTACATATAAATCACACGGGCAATACATAAAATCATGCAACAGTATTAGAGTAAAGTTGCAATATAACCACTGTAGAGTTCTGGGAAGGTGAGAGAATAAATACGAGAATAAAGTTTTCGCTATACAAGGCTATCAGTTAGGATGTAAGTCTAACTGAGGTTACCACAAGTAGCATTGAAATCAGTGGTAGTAATAAGACTAGTAATAACATAACTCAATTACCATCAGTCACAAGCACAGACTCCCCCCCCCCCCCATTCCCTCATATACTCAACATAAGAGAAAGAGAGAGAGAGAGAGAGAGAGAGAGAGAGAGAGAGAGAGAGAGGGAGAGAGAATGAAAGAGAAAGAGAGAGAGAAAAAAAACTTTGGAATCTTACGGGAAAGCCTCAACTCGGAAGCCACACTAAGAAAGAGGAGAGTGCCATTAGCCCACGATTCTCTCTCTTTCTTTCTTTTTCTCTTTCTCTCTCTCTCTCTCACTCTCTCTCTCTCTCTCTCTCTCTCTCTCTCTCTCTCTCTCTCTCTCTCTCTCTCTCTCTCTCTCTCTCTCTCTCTCTCTCTCTCTCTCTCTCTCTCTCTCTCTGTCTCTTTCCCTTCTTCTACCCTTACTACCCTTTATCCCTCCCTTTCCCTCACTCTATCCTTTTCTCCATCTTTTCCCTCCCTTTCTCCCTTTTTTTTATATTTTCCCTCTCTCTCTCCCTCTCTCCATCTTTTCTCTCCTTTCCATACCTCTCTCCCTCCCTTCCCTTCCTCTCTCCCTTCTTTCCCCCCCTCTCTCCCTCCTTTCCCTCCCTCTCTCCCTCCTTTCCCTCCCTCTCTCTCTCTCCCTAAATCATTAACAGCTAATGACCCTCCCATTAACATTCATAACTCAATACCGTGTCATTAATCAGACGTGTAAATGAAGCTGTCTCGGCTAGGAAATAAATAAATAGTGTCTAATTACTCAGTTTATATACATGGGGGGTTGGGGGTAGAGCGGAGGGGGGAGGGAGGTGCGGTGGGAGGGAGAGGGGGGTCTGCTATTATTTCGGTTGTCTTTGGTTGATTTGTTCGATTGTTGTTTGTTTGTTTGTTTGTTTGTGTGTGTGTGTGTGTCTTTGTGTGCGTGTGTATGTGTGTGTCCGTCCCAGTATATAGCTATAAAGTTTATACGTTTATGATAATCAATTCATGGTTAAATATATGCTCTAGTATATACGTTTCTCAGAGTTGAACATATGACATGAAATCCGTAAAACAACAAATGATAATAACAATAGAACAACGAAACAAAAAACAAACAACAATCCATATACCAACAACAACAACACAAACAATAACATAACAAGAAAAATAACACACAACGACAACCACAACCAAACCAACTAACAACACAACACAGTAACAAAGACACCAACAACAACAAAAGCAAAATCCACAAAATCAAGCAAGAACAGCAAGCAGAAAGCAAGCACTCAATACAGCGATTGCATTTCCATTACCACTGAAGGCGAGAGATCGAGGGATTCAACAAGGCGCCCACTCGCCCAGGTCAATGCATAGGTTGCATCACGGGACTTGTTTGCGGGGAGTGTGTGAGAGAGAGAGAGTTGGGGAGAGAGGGGAGAGTTGGGGGAGGGAGGGAAGGAGGGAGGGAGGGAGAGTTGAGGAGAGAGGGGAGAGTTGGGGGAGGGAGGGGTGGCGTGGGAGAGGTGGGGGAGGGAGGGAGGGAGAGAGGGGAGGGAGGGAGGGAAGGAGGGAGTGCGTGTGTGAGAGAGTTAAAGAGAGAGAAGGGAGAATGGGGGGAGGGAGGGAGGGAGGGCGTGGGAGGGAAGGAGGGAGGGAGTATGTGAGAGAGAGAGAGGGGAGAGTGGGAGGGGAGGGAGTGTGTCTGAGAGAGAGTTAGCTAGAGAGGAGAAAGAGAGAGAGAGAGAGAGAGAGAATGCGTGTGAGAGAATGAGGAAGAGGAAACCGTAAACAATAAACCGAAAAAGAAGAACAAAAAACAGAAAAACAACCAAACAATTAAATGCGAATCCAAAACATATATAAAAAAATAGTAAAAGAAAGAGAAACAGACAAATAAATAAAATCTAACACACAAAAAATGTGGCACTAAATCTTCTTGAGGATTTCGTAATCTCGACGTAATTTAGAGATTTCAAAATTTTAAAAATAATTTGCATTTAGTGTAAGCGGCGGACAGTTGTGAATTCAATAGAGTAATTAATAAAGAGTGCAGTGTGCCGGGCTTGGGAACTCCAGTAAATGAAAAAAAAAAAAAAATGGCTGGAAATTTATCATAAAATCTTTTATGAAACTGTATATGTTGGTGGCAAAGTTCAGGTTATTTTGTTAATTACTGTTTTGATTATTATTATATATTTTTTTGTCGTGAATAAGATTATTATCGGAATTGTCTTTATGTTGTTGTTTTTGTTATCATCATTAATGTTATAGAAATATGGGTAACATTAATATCGTAATAAGATTTGAAGATTGAAAGCAAAGAAAGAAAATTGTAAGAAAATAAAAAATATATAAATGGAATAAAGAATATGATATGATGGAAAAAAGGGGTTAAGGGATAAGAATTAAGAGAAAGACAGTTGATAAAAGAGAGAAGGAGAAATATTGGAAGGAGAAAACAAACAAAACAAGTACATGGAACAAAGAAAGGAAAGGTATAATGAAATTAAAGAATAAAGTGAGAGAGAGAAAACAAAAATAATTAATGAAAAGAAGAAAAAGATATTGATATAGAAAATTTAGATAAAGTAAGACAGAAGACAACAAAACAGGTAATTCAAATCAAAGGGAAAAATTACAGGATGAAATAGAAAGCAAAAAGAGAAAGAGAGAGAAAAAGAGACAGAGAGAAAGAGAGAGAGAGAGAGAGAGAGAGAGAAAGAGAGAAAGAAAGAAAGAGAGAGAAAGCGAGACGTGAGAGAGAGAGAAAGAAAGAAAGAGAGAGAAAGCGAGACGTGAGAGAGAGAGAGAGAAAGAAAGAAAGAGAGAGAAAGTGAGACGTGAAAGAGAAAGGAAACAAAGCCAAAGATGAAGGAAGCAAAGAAACATGATAGCTACACCAACCGCGTTCAAGGTTGCTGAATTTCCTCCAAAAAAATATAAACATAGTCTCAGATATGTGATCCTCTGCAAACACACATAGACCGTGATAGAGCTAGAGAAACGTACACTTGGTAAAATCCCTGTGTGATAATATACACAGTTGGTAACTTGGGAGATGCATTCGGACACACGCATAAACAAGCAGAAACACACACACACACACACACAGCCACATACACATACATTCCCCCTATCCTACACAGACACACACACACACACACAACCACATACACATACATTTCCCCTATCATACACAGACACACACACACACACATACACACGCACACACACACGCACATAGTCACACAACCACATACACATACATTCCCCCTATCCGACACCCACACCCACACCCACACACCCGTACATTCCCTCCAATCCCCCCTCCCCTCCCACACACACACACATAACTCCCCCTCCCCCCCTCCCTCCCTCCCTCCCTTCCTCCCGCCCGCCCGCCCTCCCTCCCTCCCTCCCTCCCTCCCGCCCTCCCTCCCTCCCTCCCTCCCTTCCGCCACACACACACACACGCAAACCCACACATTCTCCGGAGTAAGGCTGGTCATTCCGCCATCCATTAACACTGACTTTTATGGGTGTTAACATACCGCTCTCAACACATTACTTTAAACGTTCTAGAAGGAATCACAGGGAGAGGAGGTATACACTTCCCCATTTAATGTTTCTTGATGTAAACGTTTATTCTTATTATGTGATCTTGTATATTTTTTGTTTATCTATTTTTGAATCATATCATCACTTCTTGCTATTTCATTTCTGAATCTACTTTTCCCTTATTATTTTTTTTCATAATTATTATTATTACTTTTATTATTATCATTATTATTATTATTATTATTATTATTATTATTATTATTATTATTATTATTATTATCATTATTATTATTATTATTATTATTATTATTATTATTATTATTACTATTACTATTAACATTATCATTATTATATTTATTATTATTATTATTATCATCATCATCATCATCCTCATCATCATCATTATCATGATGATAATGCGAAATTTTATTCTATGTTTGAGTATAGGCGGCGTAATGTACAGATGACAAGTGACATAACGCGATGATGGAACAAGAGATATTTCATGTACTTTATGAGAATTATGATGTTTACAATACAAAAAAAAAAGCTTAGTGATAAGAAGATAGATTACTTGAGCGATCATGAAATATTTTGATCACTTCAATATCGCTAATAGCAATTGTTAATAATAATAATAATAATGATAATAATAATAATAATAATAATAATAATAATAATAATAATAATGATAATGAGATGAGAAGCAGAAGATGAAGAAGAAGAACGATAATAATAATAAGAATTGGTAGATTAATAATGATAATAATAAGAGGAGGAGGAGGAGAAGATGACGACGAAGAAGAAGAAAGGGAAGAAGGAGGTGAAGAGAAAAAGGGGAAGAAGATGAAAACGTAGAAGATGAAGGAAAAGAAAAAGAAGGAGGAGGAGAAGAAGAAGAAGAAAAGGAAAAGAAAGAAGAAGAAGCAGAAGAAATAGAAAAAAAAAAAGAAAAAAAAGAAGAGCAACAATAATAACACCGACTAAACCACCAACAACAAGAAAATCCGGAAGGATAATCAGAAGAAGACGAAAAAGAGGAAGAAGGAGAAAAAAAGAAAAGAAAAAAAAAGAAAAGAAAGAAGAATTATTTTCCTGCAATAAAAGTCCATAACATAAACTCTGACTCACGGAAGCCATAACAATACACTTCTATTACAGGAATGTGGAACCGCCTGCAGTAATTGTTCCAACTGCTAAATGCTTATCAAATGGCTCGAAAACTGGCTGTTTCCCTCCTGCAAACGTTACTCTTGGTAAACGTTCCTGCTCGTAAACGTTTGTTAAGAGGTACAAGCAAGTGTTAGGCGTTACTTACCCTCTGTGCTTGCGGGAAATGCCTTCTTGGGAACGCTGCGCTCGCGTCTGGAAGGAGATAATTGAAGTTAGTGCACGATTTTATTGAAAATAAGGTTGCTCGGGTAGTTTAAGGGCTGTGTTTTGGTGGGGATGTAAGGCTTCTCGCTCTCGCTTTCTCTCTCTCTCTCTCTCTTGCTCTCTGTTTATCTCTCTCTCTCTCTCCCTCTATCTATGTATCTATCTCCATCTCTCTCTCTCTCTGTCTCTCTGCCTCTCTGCCTCTACCTCCCCTTCTCCCTCCCTCCCTCCCTCCCTCTCTCCCTCCTTCCTTCCTTACATCCATCCATCCATCCATCCATCCATCCATCCATCCATCCATCCATCCATCCATCCATCCATCCATCCATCCATCCATCCATCCACCCATCTCTCTCTCTTTCTCTCTCTCTCTCTCTCTATTTCTCTCTCTCTTTATCTATCTATCTATCTATCTATCTATCTCCACCTCTCTACCTCTCTCCCTCTCTCCCTCTCTCCCTCTCTCCCTCTCTCCCTCCCTCCCTCCCTCCCTCCCCTCCCTCCCTCAATCCCTCCCTCCCTCCCTCCCCTCCCTCCCTCAATCCCTCCCTCCCTCCCCACTCCCCTTGTTACGAGTACACGTGCGTAGATATAAATCAAAGCAAAATCATAAACAGCAACCCTTGATATAACCTGCCAGAATATGTCATCAACATTTTCCCGATTTGCACTTAACTGCACGCCATTAAACTTGCGTCTAAAGCATCATAGAAAAAAAAAAATTGATAAATAGAATAAGGAAGATGAAGCGTTATACAAAAAATGAATGGATAGAATAAGGAAGATGAAATAAAATTGAATAAAAAAGAAAAAAAGAAAATAAGAAATAAAAAAGAGTGACGTAATTCATGACGTAATGCGATGAAGAATTTTATTATCTTTTTCTTTCGGTTATTGAAATGGTTTGGATAGGAGGGGGGGGAGGAGATGAGAAAAAAAGGAAGTATTGGGAAGAGAAGGGATGGGAGAAAGGAGAGGAGGGAAAGAGGGAAGGAAGATTAGAGCGGAGAGGTGAGAAGGGAAGAGATAGAAGACATGGGATGAGGGGAGGGAAGAGAAGGGATAAGAGAGAAGAGAGAATAGGAAGAGAGAATGAGAGGGAGGGAAAGGAAGGGATAAGAGAGAATGGGAAGGAGGCCGAGGGAAGGGAAGGGATAGGAGAGAAGAGAGAATGGGAGGGAGGAGAGGGAAGGGAAGGGATAGGAGAGAAGAGAGAATAGGAGGGAGGAGAGGGAAGGGAAGGGATAAGAGAGAAGAGAGAATAGGAGGGAGGAGAGGGAAGGGAAGGGATAAGAGAGAAGAGAGAATGGGAGGGAGGAGAGGGAAGGGAAGGGATAGGAGAGAAGAGAGAATAGGAGGGAGGAGAGGGAAGGGAAGGGATAGGAGAGAAGAGAGAATGGGAGGGAGGAGAGGGAAGGGAAGGGATAAGAGAGAAGAGAGAATAGGAGGGAGGAGAAGTAAGGGAAGGGATAAGAGAGAAGAGAGAATGGGAGGGAGGAGAGTGAAAAAAGAAGAGAAAAATTGGGAAGGAAGAGAGGGTGCGAGCGGATAGGAAATCGGAAGAGAAGGAGGGTAATAAAGATGAAGGGGGAGGAAAGGAAAAGATAGAAGGGAAAGGGGTGGAAGAGAAAAGGAAAAATGAGGGTAAACGAGGGAGGAGTGAGGGGAACGGAGTGAGAATTGCGGATTTCGTGTACGAAAAGTAATCTTTATATACATGTTTTTATTATTACAATTATACTTATGGTCAAGCAATAACTATTATTATTATCATTATGATGGTGATAATTATTGTTCATTATTACTATGATCATTGTTGTTGTCATTGCTATCGCGATCGTTATTATTACTATTATTATCATTATCATTATTGTTATTGAAACTATTATTATTATCATTATCATTATCATTATTTTTATTAGTATTACTAATATCATCACTATTATCCTGATCACTATCATCATGTTATTTTATAGTTATCATTATCATCCTCATTAACTTTCATTTTTATCACCGCTGCTGAACTAATTCATCAGCATTTTTCACATATCATCTTATATCATCTTGAAAAATATACTCATTATACTTATGCTCACCCAAGCAGAGGTGATTATTACATAAAAAGCATATGACACAAACAACCCCGCACGTAGAAAGGCACACACATACACATACACATACACACACACACACACACACACACACACACACACACACACACACACACACACATACACACACACACACACACACACACACACACACACACATACACATACACATACACATACACATACACATACACACACACACACACACACACACACACACACACACACACACACACACACACACACACACACACACACACACACACACACACACACACACACACACACACACACACACACACACACACACACACACAAACACACACACACACACACACACATATACCACTCAACCTCCGCACGCATTTATAAACACGAACCGTGTACCGTTTTCAGAAAAGTACATTTAAATATTTTGATGTGATTTACGTAAGCCCGGATCGTGAATAGACTCTGGAAACCCTAAGAGAAAATTAAGAGGAGGAGGAGGAGGAGGAGGAGGAGGAGGAGAGGAGGAGAGGAGGAGAAGAGGAGGAGGAAAGGAGGAGGAGGAGGAGAGGTGAGGAGAGGAGGGGAGAGAGGAGAGAGGAGAGGAGAGGAGAAGGGGGTAGGGAGGAGGAAGGGGAGAGGGGAGGAGAGGAGAGGGGAAGTAGGTAGGGAGCAGGAAGGGGAGAAGGGAGAGGGGGGAGGGGGAGAGAGGAGAGGAGAAGTAAGTAGGGAGAAGGTAGGGAAAGTAGATGGGAGAGGGTGGGGAGGGGAGGAGTGAGACGGTAAGTAGATGTGGGGGAGGAGGGGTAGAAGGAGTGGAAAGATAGGTGAGACGGGGGATGTTGGAGGGGAAGGAGGAGGGGAGGGGGGGGGGTACATAGGGGAAGGGGGAGGGAGAGGGGAAGAGGGAGGGGGGGACGGTAGACGGTAGAGAAACGAAGGGAGAGAGAAGGGTTGGGAGGAGGGAAGAGGGAGGATGGGTGTGGAGGGGGGAGGGGGCACTGTATTGGACACACTACGTTGAGGTTTTGTCACCATCATCGTCACTGTCAAAGGGTGTGCTGTGCTTGTCAATTTTGCTCGAGTTAGTAGCTCTCTTGCTTGGGATGCCTTTGGTACTGTTTGTTTTATTAGCATACAATCATTATCGTCTTCGTAATTATAGCTAACGTGATTAATGATGATGATAAAGATGGCAATAATAATGATAATAATGGAGACGACGATAATGATGATGAAGAAGGCAATAATAATACTAGTAGTAGTAACCATAATGATGATGAGAATGATAATTGATATAATAATATTCATAATCAACATCATTGTAATTATACTAATTACTAAAACTACTAGAAAAGATAATAGCAACAGCAATAACAATGAAATTCATGGCAACAATAGCAATACTGATATCGTTGATCATCTTATAATCTCCAATAGAAAGATAATGATACTATTAATAAGGGTATTAACAACTGCAATACCGAGGGGGAGGAAGACTAGAAGAAGGGAGGGAGGGAGGTGGAGTGGGAGGGGAGGGGAAGGGGAGGAGTGAAGAAGGTGGAGGGGGAGGGAGGGGGAGGGGAGGAGGGGAAGAGAGGAGAGGGGTGAGGGTGAAGGAGGAGGGGAAGGGGGTAGAGGGAGGGGGAGGGGGAAGACAGTTAGATTCGCAACTCTCATGACAAGTTCCTGACTAATGGTAAGAGTCGCTAGATAAATAGAGATAGCTAGATAAATAGGAGAGAGAAGAAAAAGAGAGACAATAGATAATAGATAAAGATAGATAGATAGAATAAATAAAAAGAAGAAAAAAAATACCACAGAAAATTTTTAAAAAGGAAAAAAGAAAGAGAAAGAATGAGGAAGATAAAAATAAAAGATAAACAAAAAAGGAGATAAAAGGATAAGAAGAAGATAAGAAAAAGAAGTTGAAGAAAAAGAGAAAAAAACGAAATAACCCCAACAACAAGAAAAGGAAAAAAATGAAGATGAAAAGAAGATGAAAAAAAGAGTATTAGATAAAATCACATGAACAAAAAAAAAAAAGTACATAAAAATATTAAGATAAGAAAAATAAAAACAAAGACAACAAAGAAAGAAAAAAACAAAGACAAAAAAAAATAATAATAAAAAAAATAAAATCAATAAAAAAAGAAGACCAACGAAGCAAAGAAAATCACAATTAAAAACAAACAAAACAAAAAGAAAACAAACAAAATAAAGAGAAAGAAAAAGAAAAAGAAAAAAAACAACCCCAGACATCGCGGCAAAACACGAGGCCATGGCCACAAGAAGTCCCATGAAGATAGCCGGAAGTGAGTCCGTGATTTCTCCTCATTGGTTTATCGTCTTACGGAGAGGACACGAGACACACGCGGAGATAAGGAAGTTAGCGAAGCAAGGGAGAGGCGGCGGGGAAAAGGGAGGAGGGGTGGGTGGAGGGGGGAATATATATATATATATATATATATATATATATATATATATATATATATATATATATATATATATATATATATATACACAAGCAAACACACATACACACACACACACACACACACACACTGGATGCAACAACAGACAGCGGAAACACATTCCAGGATACAACCAATGCAGGAATACCAACAACACAGACAGCCTGGATAGAACACAGACTCTCTTTATACATAACAGACAGTCAGAATAGACCAATACACGGAGGAGAGGAAGGGTCAACATCACATACAGACTGAATGAACACTGCCATTTGAGATTCAGCACAGACAGCTATGAAGGACCATCAGTCAAGGGCAGCCTGGATGTAGCACAGACAGTAAGGAAGGACCAACAGCAACAGATAGTCTAAATACAGCACAAACAGACACGAACAGGCTGGGTGTAGCACAGACAGTAAGGAAGGACCAACAGCAACAGATGGTCTATATGCAGCACAGACATTCTAGATCCAGCAAAGTCAACCTGAAGGCATCACAGAACAGCAATGAAGAACCAATAGACACCGACAGCCTGGATGCAGCATAGACAGGAATGGACCAACAGCCACGACCATTCTGGAACGAGGCAAACTCTTGACCAGCTGACGTGAGAGTAAACAGCTGGTGGAGGCTACAGGACCCTCCGCTATAATAATTGTACCGTGGTCGCGTCGTGTCCTAGGTGAGGCTTGGGGGGAGAGGGTGTTGGGGAGGGGGAGAGTGTGGAAAGGGGGATCAAGAGGAGAAATGGAAATGAGATCATTGATAAAACTAATAATCGAGGGCTGGTTCTTGAAAAGTAGCCAGCCCCCTCGCCGCTAATACACCCTCTCGCCCAGTCATTAAGAAAATGGGTAGAATGGTGGGGGGGGAGAGCAGAGGTGGGGAGGAAAATGAGAGAGAGGAGATAGTGATGGGGAGAAAGAGGGGGAGGGGGATTAAGGGGGAAGAGTTGGAGAGCAAAAATGATGGGGGTAAAGAGAAATAGATATGGGAGACAGAGATGGAAAAGAGAGAGAGAGAGAGAGAGAGAGGGAGAGAGAGAGAGAGAGAGAGAGAGAGAGAGAGAGAGAGAGAGAGAGAGAGAGAGAGAGAGAGAGAGAAGAGAGAGAGAGAGAGAGAGAGAGAGAGAGAGAGAGAGAGAGAGAGAGAGAGAGAGAGAGAGAAGAGAGAGAGAGAGAGAGAGAGATGATGTAGATAGAGATGAGCATATGCAGAGAGGAAAGAGAAAGACACGAAAGATGGATGGGGAGCAAAAAGAGGGAAAACACGGCAATAAGGTGTGGGAAAAAGGAAAAGGAAGAGATAGAGGAGGGGGGTTGGGAAGGGAAAATATAAATAAAATGTCTAGAGAGACAAAAGAGGAAGAACGGAAGAGAGGAGAGAGGGGGGAAAATAATAGAAAAGAGGGGAGACAAAGGGGGGGTAGGCGGGGAGAAAAGGGGATGTGTGCATGAAATATA
>BOPN01001549.1:198261-200761 GCA_017312705.2 Penaeus japonicus
TCCTCCTCCCACCTCTCAAGAAATTGCCTGAGGAACGTGGGGGTATCCACTCGGGATTTGCTCGAGGCGTCGAACATGCATGAAACGTGTTGGGTTCATGTCGCTTCATCTGGCGGTCTTTGGCGACTCTTCCGTGGAATTTGAGCGAGATCTTGATCGATTAAATTGGATTTAATCATATATCATTTTATTTATATTATTTCTTAATCAATTGGTAACGTTATGTACACTGTATTTTATCTGACTACATATTGTATTTTACTTTGTTTTTGACAAATATTTTTGATGTTCTTTATATTTTCAAGTTCTTATAACTAAAGGTTGATTGAATTAATTCCAAATTAATTTAGATATATAATGCTGGCAATGCTGCTATTAACAACAATGTCAATGAAATCTACGGGATCATTTTGCCATATTTATATAAGTCATATTTTGACAACTCGTTTCACTGTTCATTGTGGTCAATTTGCCTTCTCAAATTTTGCTGTAAATAATATAATTATTTCAGCCATGGTCAATTTGCTATGGCATTATCCTATCATATAAGAAAGACTTTAATTACAATTAGATGTATCTAGTTATCTAAATATATCTAATAATCACTTTTTAAATGAGATTATATCATTCTTTCTGTTAGTCATCATAACAATTTTCCCTTATCCATAATATTTTAATTGCAAAGCTAATTATACATTTAAACTTTAAATGTATCCAAAATGAATCATTCCCTCCTGCTCTTATTAATTCAAATATATTCTATTAGTTTTATTAAATATCTTGTCGCGTTTTCGCAAAATGCAAACTAAAACTTCATATTCGCTCTTTGGATAAACGCGGAGAGAGAATGTATTAATATTTGAATTTATTATATCAAGGATTTACTCGGTAAGTTATTATTATTATTATTCTGGGGGGTGTAGAATGGAAGTGGAACGAAGGGAAGAAGAGAGAATGAGTGAAGGAGAGAGAGAGAGGTGGACAATTAAAGAAGATGAGAAAGAACGCTAATACAAACACAAAGATACACGTACGCACACACACGCACAAACACACATAAACGAATACACAAACACAAAAATACAAACACAAAAACAAAAACATAAACACACAGAGAGACAAACACCCACCCACACAAAAAAAAACGAATATACAAACACAAAAATACAAACACAAAAACAAAAACATAAACACAGATAGACAAACACCCACCCACACACGTGGTCAAGGGGTGTTAAAAAAGCTTTGGGAAAAAATCATAAACTTATGAGTAACATAGATAAAAAAATATATAATTGATGATCACACACCCCTCAAGTTTAATCACTTTTTTGAGCTATGCCATCTACTTAATACAGCATTCAAAGTACCGAGAAGGAGGTATAAGTCTGAGCTCTGAATTCATCTTTCTGGAAGGCACGGGTCGAGCTGTGTCTATACTTAAGTGGAGAATATGTTGTTGGGTTATGATCCCTAGTAAGTTTTTATCTTTATTACTTATCTTTTTTTTATATATATATATCAACCTGTTCCTAAATTTTGATCACCTCACACTCTCTCTCTTTCTTTCTTTCTCTCTCTCTTTCTCTCTCTCTCTCTATCACACACACACACACACACACACACAAACACGCAAACACACACACAAACACAAAACCCCCTACCCCCCTACCCACCCCCACCCCCACCGCCCATCCCCCACCCACCCACCCACACACAAAAACCCATCCACGCGCAAATTCCCACTCCACATACCTTCCCCATTCCAATCACATTCCTAATCTCTCATTCATGCCGAAACCGCGTGAATCCATAAACAATCCCGACACCTCAAAAGGGATAGAATGACACCAAAGCACGAACGACACCGGCTCACGACACAAGGTGGTGGCGTGAGGTGTAATTCAAACACCCTGGTGCCTCGGTGTCATTGTGTGGAAAATATCAGACTCTTAACGTATAATGATAGACTGTGGGAAGAGGGGGTGGTTAGGAGTCGGCCTTGGGGGGTTGGGGTGGATTGGGGGGTAGGGTTGGGAGTGGAGGGGTGGGTGGGAGTGTGGGGGGTTGGGGTGGGTGTGTTGGTTGGGGGGTAGGGTTGGGAGTGGAGGGGTATGTTGGGAGTGTGGGGTGGGGTTGGGGGTATGTTGGGAGTGTGGGTTAGGGATGGGTGGGGGTTATGTTGGGAGTGTGGGTTAGGGGTGGGGGGGTAGGGTTGGGAGTGTAGGTTGGGGTTAGGGTGGGGGTAGGGGGTTGGCATTATGGAGGTCTTGGGGTAAGAGAGGGAGCAACAGTGGGGGAGGGGGGTGGGAGGAATACGGGAGTGTTGGAGTGGAGTGGGTGTTTAGAGCGGAGGTTTGGGAAGTTACTCAGGTGTCTGGACCTTGGGTGGGAGTAGAAGTTATGTTGGGGGTAGAGGGAAAGTGGGAGGGGGAGGGAGAGGGGGAGGGGGGGAAGCAGGGTGATATCAAGCCCCATGGAACGGTTGATGGAAGTGTAC
>BOPN01001549.1:228261-233261 GCA_017312705.2 Penaeus japonicus
GGGAGATTAATCCGATTGGCGAATGACACTTTTATCTCGAGATCCATTTACCTCGAAATATACACAACACTTTTTATTCGAAGAGTGTTTGCCGAAAATTAAAGTGAAAAATCTACCAAGGGTCTTTCTTGATTTTTCTTTATTTTCACACTTTTTTTTTTTTTTTTTTAATGTTTGGACAGAATTTCCCCAGTGCCTCTGCTATTCAGAAAGGAGAGAGGGAAAAGAAAATTGATTTGCGTAAAAAAGAAAAAGAGAGATTCATTTAAACAATGACGCGGTCGAGATTAGTTAATCCAAAATCTAAAAAAAAAAAAAAAGGTTTGATATCAAAGGCTAATTTTATGACCAAACACGTGGCGGCGAATAGCAACCGGAGTCTTTAGTGAAACTGGGGTTTATATCCCGTAGGTTTTAATCCGCGCATAAGCTTTCGTTCGGATATTCCAAAATTAGAATTTCATAATACCTCCCCTTCATTCCCCCCCCTCCCCCCCTCCCCCCCTCCTCCTCAACTCTGTACCTCTGTCCAACCTTTTGCTTATCTCCAGTATAGGTTTTCCGAGCCTCCCCCTTCTGATTCAAATTCAAGAATTCATATTAATTCAAATTCACCTCGCTTTTTTTTCCTTTCATTATCATTCCGGACAAAATCGTGTTTATCCTTCCCTCATTTAATTATGGGATTGTGTTGAGTGAATTTCGCCACACAGTTATTAGCTCCCCCTCCCTTCTCTCTCCTTCCTTCGCTCTCCTCTTCCTCATCTATCTCCCTTTTTCTAAAGTTATCTTTTCCTCCTCTTCCTCTTCCTCGTACCATTCCTCCTCCTACTCCTTCTCCTCCTTCCCCTCCTCCTCATCACCGTCGTCCCCCGCCCCTCCTTCTTCTCCTTCTCTTCTTTCCTCTCTTCTTAAATTTCCACTTCTTCCTCTTCTTCCCCTCTTATCCTTCCTCCTCCTATCCCCCTCCCTCCTCAGCCATCCTCTTCCTCTCCGTTAACCTTCTCCCTTTTTCTCTTGTTCCCCTCCCTTTTCCCTCCCCTGCTACCCCTCCCCCTGTCCCTCCCTCTCTCATCCTCTACCTACCCCTCCCTCCCAACCCCTCACTCATCCTCTTCCTCTCCCCAACCCATCCCTCCTTCCCTCGTCTCCTACCCTACTCTCCCTCCGTTTCCCTCTTAACCCCCCTTCTCAGCCTACCACCCTCCCCAACCTCCTCTCTACCTCTTCCCCTGCCTCCCTCCCCAACCTCTCTCCCTCACCCCTCTCCTCCATTTCTCCTCCCCTCCCACCCCATCCCATCCCCTCCCCTCCACACCCTCTCTTACCTCCTCCCTTTCCCATCCAATCTCCTTCCCTTCCCACTCCCATTCCATCCCTCCCCACCTCCCCCCTCCCCTTCCCCCCATCCCATCCCCTCCACACCCCTCTTACCCCCTCCCTCTCCCCTTCCATCCCTCCCCACCTCCCCCCTCCCCTTTCCCCTCTCTCCCCCCACCCCATCCCCTCACTCTCCCCTCTCTTCCCCTCTCTCTCCCCACCCCATCCCCTCATTCTCCCCTTTCTCCCCCCATTCCATCCCCTCCACACCCCCTCTTACCCCCTCCCCTCCACACCCCTCTTACCCCCCATCTCCCCCTCCCCACCTCCCTCCTCCCCCTTCCCCTCTTTCCCCCCACCCCATCCCCTCACTCTCCCCTCTCTTCCCACAAGAGCCAAGAGCAGCATCCTATTTCGGTTGAATAATCCCCTGTTATTCACTGTTTCCAGGCGCGGTAGACCCTCGACTGGCGTGAGTTTATTTGCATCATTGATGTACAAAATGATTTCTAGTCTAACGCTGCTCGGATAACCAGGATGGATTGTTGTTGTTGTTGTTTTTTTGTTGTTGTTTTTTGTTGGGGCTGTTTATTCGGTCTTTAATTTTGGGGGATTAGATTTTTTTTCCTTGTCTTTTTCTACCATTTTGTCATGCTGTGTTCTTTGTTTTCCTGTATTCATTCCTTCATCTTATTATTCTTTACATGTTATTCATCTTTTCTATATCTTTCCGCCTTTATTTTGGACAACTGAACCTCCTCTATACCTTATCTTTATCCTTTGCTTCTCTTTATGCCTACTTTATCCTACTTTCTCGCTTTCCATCATTCTCTCCTGCTGGCAATGTTTACAGCGAGAACTGAGCATCCGCAGGAGAGGGGAAGCGAGTTCGTCCGCCCCTTCCCCTCAGGGAGTACCGAACTCTTGCTTCCCCTCACACACGCAGGAGCCCTTTCCTTCCCTCCGTCCCTCCTTCCTCCTATCCTACTTTTCCTCTTCCTTATTTCGGATTTCCTCGTTCTCTTCCTCTTTCTTTGTTTTGTTTTTTTCCCTTCATTCCTTCTCCCTTTTTTCTAAATTTCGTTCGTTCTTTCTCTTCCCGTTTTTCTTTTTTTTTTTTCCTTTCCTTCATTCTTGGATTCCCTCTTTCGCTTCCCTTCTTTTAGCTTGGATTTCTTCCTTCGCTTCCCCTCTCTTTTCCTTCTTTTGCTTCACTTTTTCCCCTCTCTCCTCTCAGATTCCCTCTTTCTCTTTCCTTTTCTTCAAGTTCATTCCATTCCATTCCATTTTTCCTCTTACTTATTTCTCTTACCCTCTTTCCCTATTCATTCTCCACGTTTCTTTTCTCCCCGCCTTCGATTTTCCTTCGTTACCTGCTATTCCCTCGGATTCCATTACTCCCATCCCCTTCCCGTAGGACCGTAGCAAGAGGAAGTCAGCCCCCCCCCCCCCCCCCTAATAAAAAAAAATCTAAATAGTGCCCCCGATAAGGACAGCTGAGTTTTCCATTTTGAGGTGACACTTTATGCAGATTTTGACTTAAGCTTTTCTTTTCCTGTAAAGGAGTAAAATAGCACTTTTCCTTCTTTGATTTTGAGTCAGAGGGCAGTTTTTTCCCCCACTGATTTTTAAGCAAAATGGCCCTTTTCCCCCCCCTGATTTTGGACAAAAGGGCATAGATAACACTTATGAGAATTAGTACCAAAATATTAATATTCTTTGTCTGTCAGAAGCCCCCTTATTGTCTGCCCATCTCCCCCCCCCCCCTAATGGAGAATATGGAGTTTGGAAGCAATGGTCCTGTTTCCTTCCGTCCCTTCTCTTCCTACCTCTTTCCCTCCTCACAGATATGATTTCCTCTCTCGTCTCCTTGTTTCCCCACTTCTCCCACACCTTGCTTCCCTCTCTCTCTCTCTCCTCCGTTCGTCCTCTCTTCCTCCTCCAAAGCTCTCCTCCCATTCTCTCTAATCCCCTCTCTCGTCTCCTTGTTTTCTCCCCTCTCTCTCACACCTTGCTTCCCCTTTCTCTCTTCCGTCCCCACTTCTCTCGCCCACGCCCCGCCCCCCCCTCCTCCTTCCCTCTAATCCCTTCTCTCGTCCCCTTTTCCATACCTTACTTCCCCTCTCACTCCTCCGTCCCCTCTTCCCTCCCCCCTCCCCACGCCCTCAAGCAAAAAGGGCGCCTCAAAACCCTTCTCTTGTCGCAAGCAAAAAAAAAAAAAAAAAAAAAAAAAAAAAAAAAGAGGTCCCTCTGTTTTGTTTTTTTTCCCCCTCACTTTCCTCTCAGGATTGTTG
The DNA here is from genome assembly GCA_017312705.2 of Penaeus japonicus. Taxonomy (NCBI): domain Eukaryota; kingdom Metazoa; phylum Arthropoda; class Malacostraca; order Decapoda; family Penaeidae; genus Penaeus; species Penaeus japonicus. Next base: position 231,876 of record BOPN01001549.1, read on the forward strand.
CGTTTTGTTTTGTCTTCTGCGTCCACTGTCCCAGAGGCAGACGCTCACAAGAGGAATTGTTTTTTTTCCTTATTTTTCCTGCTATATGTTTATTTAGGCATGGCTATCTGTTTATTTGTCTATCTGTTTGTATTTAGTTAGATATAGATAGTTAGATAGGTAGATAGATGGATAGGTTGATAGATAGATAGATAGATTGTTTATAGGAGTAAGGGATATGAGTGAGTGTGTCTGAGTGTGTGTGTGTGTGTGTGTGTGTGTGTGTGTGTGTGTGTAAGAGTGTAGAAACACTAATGCACAAACACAGAGAGAGAAACAAAGAGAGAATATTTATGGTATCCTTCCCCATGTTTTGCCCCCCTCTTCTCCCATACCCTCCCCCACCCACTCTCTCCCCATCCTATCCACCCCTACCTTCACTCATCCTCTCCACCCCCATCCCAGGCACTTCTGTTCCCATCCAAACATAAGGAAACGTTCAAAAAAAAAAAAAAAAAAAAAAAAACTTCATGTGATGGCAATCACGAACTTACAAAATTAGCCGATAAATTCCTAAAAAAAAAACTTTGTTCGGCATTCATTCTTGGATTATTTTCACAGATGAATTCAAGGTCTGAAAATAATGTTAATAAAACAAGATAAACAAATTATTACGGTTAATCAATTTAATGTTTGATGACAATTGTTTAATTATATATATATAAAAACACACAGAAAGCGCAAAGCTGAATTGGTAGAAACGAAAGAGAGAGGGATAAATAACGTTAAATAGTAAAAGAAGAAAGAGTCTCTAGAAAATAGTAAATAATTGGTGGAAACAGTAATGAGGAATAAGACGAATATTTCTTATGAAAATAGGGAAACAATATGTGAAAATAGAAGACAAAATCACTCAAAACACAGAAAGATAAGAAAATATTGCCATGAAAGAAGAAATTTATGAATAGTAAATAGTAAAATAGTGTATAGGAAAATAGATCAGGAAAATATAGTAAAAAAACAACAATCTGAAAGAAAGAAGTGAAGAATAGATAAAAAAAAAAAAAAAACATACACAAATTACATTAAGCGAATAAAAATGATAAAAAAAACACTAAGAGAGAGAGAGAAAGAAAAACGATATAGATCAAGAAAACTTCATTGATAATGAATACGGAAAAAAATACCGACAACAAAAAGAAGAAAAAGAAAAAGAAAGAAAGAACATACTAACAAAAGAACGAAAAAACAACAACAAGAAAATAGAACAAAATGATAATAATAACAATAAAAAAAAAGCTAACACACCATAAATAAAAGAAAAAGAAACTAAAAGAAAACTTAAACAGCATAAGATTAATCTACGCTATATAGGCTCTGGCATTTAATTAAGCCGATAGAATGGGG
>BOPN01001549.1:240761-243261 GCA_017312705.2 Penaeus japonicus
TGAAGTGATAGAGGGGAGGGGGTGGTGGGGTGATAGAGGGGAGGGGGAGGGGGTGGTGGGGTGATAGAGGGTAAGGGGAAAGAGTGAAAGGATGGGTAAGGGGTAGTGGGGGTACGGGTGGGAAAGAGTAAGGGGAAAGGGGAAGAAGGATAAGGGGTGAGGGAAAGGGAGAAGGTGGTTAGGGTAGCGTGTACATGAGTGAGGGGTGGTGGGGTGGGGGTGGAGGGGAGGAGGAGGTTTAAGGAGGTGAAGACATAAGGGATAGGGGGGGGGGGGGAGAAGAATAGGAGTATTAGGGTAAGGGTGTTGGGTAGAAGGGTCAAAGGTCAAGAGGTGTCAAGTGGGGAAAACATTATTGCTCATGTTCCTAATTACCTTCTTCTGAGTGTCTTATGATTCTTGTTTATATATATTTTTTCGGTCAGATTAATATTTTATTCGTTTTAGGTATATCCTTCTTTTTTCAGCCCGAATTGTTATTGTTGGAACAGCTGTTATTCATTGCCAAATGTCACCATTTCTCCACTTTTTGCTTTAAGGTCTTGTTATTTGCTCTTTTTTTGTTATGATTTGTTTCTTGAACTTTTAATTGGTAACCATTATGAATACTCGAAATCAATAGCTTTCTTTTAACATTCAACACTAGTAGCATGATTCATTTGGATAAAATAATCCTAAAATATTTTACAAATATTCCATAAAACTGATTCAGTACCACCCATTGTCAATTACAATAAAACAAAGACACACACGCACACACACTGACACACACACACACACACACAAACATACAAACACACTCACACACACACACACGCACGCACGCACACACACACACACACTTGTGTGTGTATATGTATGTATAGATAGATAGATAGATATAGATAGATAGACAGATATACATATACACATTCATATTTATAATATTTCCATTACCCGATTGTTTTTCTCTACTTTCTCTCCAACAAGTTCCTTCGTTGCCTCTATATATACTAAATGGTGATGGCTCATTGGTACATTGCAAAAGTAATATGAATTATCCTTTCATTGGTGTTAATTTCCATCAATTCTAAATAGAATTGGCAATACTTAAATGCCAATTGTCCACAATATACCCCCACTCAAAGAAATAGGTTCAACCTCAATCAGCTTCCCACACATACCAAACAATGGTCCTTGGTTAATGTTCTCAGTTCAGAGTCGATTTCCATTGTCTATTATTATAACAGTGTCATATCACATTCCTCTTTTCTTGCATAAAGCAATTTTCATTAACCTATGACCCTGTTAATATAATTACCTTTAGTCTATATTGGTTTCTGTGTTATCTTCATCGTTGTTATAATCATTATCATCATTGATAAATTCATCTTTACCATAATTATCATTACGATAATTGTCATTATCCTCCTCGTCATAGTCATCGTCATCATAAACAATGTCAGTATCATTACCAACAATATTATCATAAAGATCATTTGCTTATCATCCCCTTTAATACAAATAAATCCTTATTTTTATTCACCAGTGAAAAAAAAAAAAAACTTGTCAAGCACTCAGGACATGTCAAGCCTTCAGAACATGTTCCATACGTGTTTAGCTGACATCAGTACAAGCGGAGATGACACCTACAACGCTGTCCGTGAGAGCAACACATTCATAAACCTCCTTTCTGACAACCATCCTCAGACACCTCTCACTCTGCCTCCCCTACCCCTCCTCCCCCCTCTTCTCTTGTCGGACAGGAGAAAGGGGGAGGGAAGGGGGAATTGTGAGAGAATGAGATGAGGGGGAGGTACAGACAGTCAGACAGACAGTCAGACAAAGACGGTTAGACAGAGATACAGAGGCAGGCAGGCAGGCAGACAGACACACACATACATACACACACACACACACACATAGAGAGAGAGAGAGAGAGAGAGAGAGAGAGAGAGAGAGAGAGAGAGAGAGAGAGAGAGAGAGAGAGAGAGAGAATGACAGAAAGATAAGATAAATACACGAATAAAGGAACAAAAATAATACACTTTTAAAAAAATATCGCCATAGTGAAACTCAGAAATAAGTTCAATCTGAGTAAACACAGCACTCTATCTTTTTTTAACTGTCTTCGTTTGCAAATGCACTCCCGAGCTTAACAACTCCATCACCCTTTCTAAAGGCGTTTTAATAAATCTTGAGCAAATTCCTGCAGGTGTTGTTATGAACTCCTTATCCACAAGGGTCGTTTTCCCGTAGTTTGCTATGGGCCTTGAACCCTATGGAATGGTAGGTGAGATGTGTCCATTTTTCAAAACACATTTATTCATATGTAAATAAATTCAATTAAACTTCCGCAGTTCTTGCACAATAATCGCAATGGTGAGTCTTTTAACTTGGGAATTACGCCACTGCAATAACAGTAGTGTGCAAGGAAGTGCAACTACATGTCTAGTTTTCTCTCTCTCTCTCTCTCTCTTTCGCTCACTCTCTCTCTAGCTTTCTCTCTCTCTCTCTCTCT
>BOPN01001549.1:248261-250761 GCA_017312705.2 Penaeus japonicus
GAGAGAGAGAAAGAGAGAGAGAGAGAGAGAGAAAGAGAGAGAGCGAGAGAAAGAAACAGAGAGAGAAAGAGATAAAGAGAGAGAGAGAAAGAAACAGAGAAAGAAAGAAAGAGAGAGAAGAAAGAGAGAAAGAAAGAAAGAAAGAGAGAGAGAGAGAGAAAGAGAGAGATAGTGGGGTAAACCAGAGATACAGAGAAAAAAAAGAAAGCTCTCCATTAATTACCACACAAGCCGTAGATAATGACATCCTCCGAGGATTGTATTGCGTCATAAAGAGACAAATAATTTGGCTAATCATTGTGCAAACATCATTACCTCTGAATGGTCTTTATTTCTCTCTCTGTTCTGCTCGGGGATGCGTTACGGGTGTGACAGGTTGAAATCTCACAAGTTACTGCCTGTTTTAAAACGGTCACAATTTCCCTCTCTTATACACAAACAAACACACAAACACACACGCACACGCACACATACAAACGCACACAAACACAAACACTAACACACACACACAAACACAAACACACACACACACGCACACGCACACATACAAACGCATACAAACACAAACACTAACACACACACACACACACACACACAACACACAACACAAACACACACAAACAAACACAAACACACACAACACAAACAACATACACACACACGTACAGAATCCTTGCAGACAGACAACCGTTGCAACTGAGTTGTTATCCCCAACCGAGAAGCCTTGCCATTGTGATTATTATACAAGAACTGCGGAAGTTTAATTGAATCTATTTACATATGAATGAAAGCATAAAAACATGGACACAACTCACCTGGCACTTCCTAAGGTCCAAACACCCATAGCAAACTACAGGAAAACGACCCTTGTGATAAGGATGATGACAGGAACTCATATCAAGATTTATTTAAATGCGTTTGGGGTGATGGTGGTGAGTGGGGGAAGAAAATAGAAGAAAAAACACGAAGACCCTCATTCATGGATAAGATAGATAGCGATAGAACGATAGATAGATTGAGAGAGAGAGAGAGAGAGAGAGAGAGAGAGAGAGATAGCGACGCTCATTCATGGATAGATAGCTCATTCATGGATACATAGATAAATAGCGATAGAACAATAGACAGATAGATTGAGAGAGAGAGAGAGAGAGAGAGAGATGTAGAGAGAAGGATGAGATAAAGATATAGAGACGCTCAATCATGGATAGAGAGATAGGTAGCGATAGAACGATAGATAGATTGAGAGAGAGAGAGAGAGAGAGAGAGAGAGATGTAGAGAGAAATAGAGATATAGAGACGCTCATTCATGGATAGATAGATAGATTGTGTTTGTGTGTGTGTGTGAGAGAGAGAGAGAGAGAGAGAGAGAGAATGTAGAGAGAAAGATGAGATAGAGAAATAGAGATATAGAGATACACATAGAGAGAAAGCTACGCAGAGAGAAAGATAGAGAGATAGACAGAGTGAGAGAAAGACGAGGCAGACAGAGAGCGATTAAATCACAAGAGAGGCAGATGAGGCGCTCAGCCCAGCAGAGAGACGGAGAGCGAGAACGAGAAATGTAGATCCCGATGTTTGCACTACTTGAACGAGGGCCGCGAGCTGCAATAAAAACTTAATCGCAGCCTTGCAGATCCGTTGGCAATTGCAAACGCGCTCTTATATTTACTCGTCAGTGTTGCGTATACCTCATTGAGAGAGCATTTCAAAGAAAGGTATTAACCAGTTCTTTGAAAGGAATCTATGTGGAGGCATCTGTTTAAGTATTAGATTGTCTGATAATCAGGTTTCTATATTTCTTAGATTTTTGTTATATTTGTTCAATTTTATCTTAATGTGTTATTTTTTTTATATCAATTAATTGTATTTATTTTTCTAATCATACTTTATTGTAATGATATATATATATATTTTTTTTTTTCTTTTCTTTTCTTCTTTTTTTTCTTCTTTTTTTTTTTTTTTTTTTTATCATCATCAAACACTCAACTATGACGCAACGACGCCAAACTATAAATAAATAGATAAATAAACAAACCCCTTGATCATTACTCAGATAATTATTGACTCTCCGATGTAAATGAAAATGCGCAGTCATGTTACTTGTTTATTTTTCAAGACGAATGTTTGCGGCCTGAGTTTGTTTTATTGATATACTCAAATATTTACTGTGTACCTTTAATGCATTTTCTACTGGCGATCCAACCCGACTATGAATACATTACCGTAAGTAATCTCAAGGGCTCGACAAATGATAACTGATATTCATAAGGTTTGATTCAAGCTTAGTAATCAACTCACATGTAACCCCGAGGCAGCATAGACTAGCCAATCAGCTGAATAATTTCTGTATTCTGGAACGAAGGTTAAAAATACTGCTATTGGAGGCGGCCATCTTGGATGAGGACTACGGGTTTAAAAGATCTTTAATTCTTTTTTTCTTTTTCTTTTTTTATCTTTATGTTTATCGATTTTTTCTTGTCTTATTAATATCATGTCATAA
>BOPN01001549.1:275761-278261 GCA_017312705.2 Penaeus japonicus
AAAGAGGGGAGAGGAGAGGAAGGGGAGAACGAATGAGTTGGCAGAAGAGAAGGAGAAACAGAGGAGAGATATAGATTCAAATGAAAGGGTAGATGAAGAGATGGAGAGGATAGGAAGAATGAAAGAAAAGTTGGAAGGAAAAGAGAAATATGAAAAGAAGGAGTAGAAGAAGGGGGAATAGAGAGAAAGGGAAGAAGAAAAGAGAAGAAAGAGATACCTGAAACAAAAGGGTAACAGAGGGAAGGAGAAACGAAAAGTAGGGAAGAAATAAAAGAGGAAAAAGAGAAGTAAGATAAAGATTTAATGAGGGGAAGATGGAAAAGAAATATGAAGAAGGAGGAGGCGAAGGAGGAACATATGAAGAAGGAGAGAAGACAGGAAGAGACGAAGGAGGAAGAAGGAGGAGGAGAAAGGAAGAAGAAAGGAAAAAAAAGAGGAGATAAAACTGAAAAACAAGCAAAAGATAAGAGGGGAAGACGGAGGAGGAATAGGAAGATAATAAAAGAGAGAAGAAAGACACGAGAAACAATATTGAAGAAAATACTTAAAGCAGAAGAAGAAAAGAAATAGAGAAAAAAAGAAGAAGAAACAGTATAAGGTAAAGACAAAAAATGAAAAAAAGAAAGACAACAAAAGAAAAATAACAAACCAAAAGAGAGAAAGAGAGATGAAGATAGAAAAGGAGGATAAAAAAAAAAGATTTGACAAAGGACGGGGTCATAAAGCCAATATAACGGTTGGCGGACTGAGAAGAGGATTAATAAGCAGATAAATTGAATTACTGGAGAGAAAGAGGAAGAGGGAGGAAGAGAGAGGAAGGGGAGGGGAGGGGGAGGAAGGGAAAGAGGGAGGGGGGATGGGGGAGGAAGAGAGAGGAAGGGGAGGGGAGGGGGAGGAAGGGAAAGAGGGAGGGGGATGGGGGAGGAAGGGTGGAAGGGAGGGAGGGAGTGAAGAAAGGAGGGAGGGGGAGGGTGGAAGGGAAGAGGTTTAGGGTGGAAGAGGAGGAGAGGAGAGAGGGAAGGAATGAGGGTTGGTGGGAGGGAGGAAGGAGGGTTGGTGAGAGGGAAGGATAAAAAGAGGACGAGAATAAGGAAGCGGAAGAGGGAGATAGATAGATAGAGAGAGAGAGACTGAGACCGAAAAAGAGTGAGAGAAATAGAGAAAGAAAGAGAACAAAAGAGAAAAAGTAATTAAAGAGACAGACAGACAAGTCAATAGAAAGAGTGAAATAGTTGAACGACCCAAAAAAAAAATCAAACAGAAAAGAGAAGAGAGGAAAATGGAACTGACGAATGGGGGAAAAACATGAAATCGGCAAAGGACATAAGAGGGGAAAGAGGAGAAGAGGGGAAGGCGAGAGTGGAGGAGAGGGGAACAACGAACTAGGAAAAGACGTAGATGAAGAGAGAAAGGGAGAGGGAATGAAGGAGAGAAAGAAAGCGAGAACGGAGGTGAGGGGAAAAGACACATATAAAGAGAGGGAGGGAATGGAATGAAAGAGAGAAAGAGGGGAAGGAGAGAAAAAAGACAACGAGTAAGAGAGGGGAAGATACAAACCAAAAGAGGAAGAGAAAGAGAAAGATAGAGGAGAACGACAGAAAGAAAAGAAACAAAAAAAATAGATAAAAACGAAGAGAGAAAGGGAAGATAAAGAATCAATAAAAGAAGGAAAGAGTGAAGGAAATTAAAAAAAGAAAAAATAGGGAACAAAGGAAGAAAGAAAGAGGAGGAGAACGAAAGAGGAACAGAGGGGAAGGGGTGAAGATAGAGGGGAAGGGAAAGATACAAAATGAATAAGAGACAGAGAAGAAGAGAATTAAGCGGTAAATCAAGAACAGTGAAAAGAGGAAGAAATAAAAGGGAGAAAGCATAGAAGCAGATAAGAAGGTGAATATGGAGAATAAAGGAGAAACAGAGAGAGCGGAAAGAAGAAGGATAGAGAAAAAATGAGAAGGAAGCTAGGAAGAAAAGAGAGTGGTAAAAAAGGAGAGAGAGAGAGAGAGAGAGAGAGAGAGAGAGAGAGAGAGAGAGAGAGAGAGAAAAAAAAAGAAAAACGAGATACACAGAAAGAATTAAAGAAAAAAAAAAGACAGAAAAAGACGTAAAAACGACAAAGAAACAGAGACAGAGAAACAAATCGAATAGAGAAAAGAGAGAGAGAGAGAGAAATAGAAAGGGAAGGAAGGGAAGTAGGAACCCAAACTATAAGCGCCGGTATCACCAAACTTCGAGGGCCGTCGCCGAGGGGAGTCAGTAATAACATGGAGTCTGAATGTACTTTTAGGCAGTTGGATCCCATATATCGCTTCTGGTTACGGCGCTTCCTTTTTTTTTTATTTGTCTATTTGTTTCGTGCATTTGTGTTTATGTAATTTTTGTTTTGTTTTGTTTTGTTTGTTTGTTTGTGTATGTTATTGTATATTTTATGTTTTTTTATGGTTATATTTTTGGTGTCTTATTTTTTTTTTGTATTATTGTTGTGTCTTTGTTGTCGTTGTTG
>BOPN01001550.1:0-2500 GCA_017312705.2 Penaeus japonicus
TATATATATATACAGATAGAGAGAGAGAGAGAGGGAGAAACAGAATGTATCAACTGATATTCATCGAGTGAAAATAAGATATGAAATATATTTATTGGAATTTAACATTATACAAAATGTTGACGATCATTACAGAGGTAGTCAAAGGTTCCGGTTATCGCCGCTCAAACTTCATGAGAGAGTTCCATTATTGCTGCTTCCGTATTTTCTGTATTCCTCCATGACCTGCTGCGCGGTGAAGGCGCAGAGCGGGTAGTTGGAGGCGCAGCCATGTCCTTCTTGCCCGTGCCATGCTGCCTCGTCGTATGTTCCGTACGCGGTGCCGTCGCTCGCTCCCACGCCGCTGAGGGGAGAGGGGAAAGGGTGAGAAACGGAGAAAGAGGAAAAGATAAATAGGGAACGGGAAAAAGCCAGAGAGGGGAAGAAAATAGGATGTTTCCTGTCTTTCCATGTCAGTTGTCTGAGGAGGAAGCGATGTCCTTTCCCGTAGTGGCCAAGGGTCGAGGGGGAAGACAGGATAAAGGATGAAAATGGAACAGTAAAGAGAAGCATAATATATATGCATATATATATTATATATATATATATATATATATATATATATATATATATATATATATATATATATATATATATATGAGAGGGAAAAAACGAGAGGGAAGAATAGGTGTTTTGTGTACGTTTATATGTATTTATACATGTGTATATATAATCATACACATACATATACATATATATACATATATACATATAAATATGGAAGTAATGATTTACAATAAATGACCAAACGCAGACCAGCATCACTGATATCAATCTTCTGATATCAAATTAACCAACCATATATATTTTTATTTTATTCTTAAGCTCAAGATCAGTGTAGATGTAGCTAGAACGAGTTCCCATCGTAGGCAACAAATGTCACTGGCTCCATCATTTTTTTTTTTTTATGAGATAATAACAGTGTGTTAACAATATTCAGTTCAGCAAGACTGGCGAAAGTAAGCTTAGTTCGGCCATTATTTATACGTCGGACAGGTGTTTATTCCGGTACCGAAAAATGCGTATCATGTTGGCTTACCGTTAAGAAAGACTACATCCTGTGTTGAAGTTGATATTGACCAAAACATAATAATCTGCGGGAAATTATTAATCCAGTCTCATAACGAAAAGTATGCTCCTTACCGGTACGGAAGGAGGATCTGAATCTCGTCCTGGGCGAGGTCCCGCGGGTCCTTCTGGGCCAGCTCGCACACCAGACGGAGGCCGCACTCGTCCTTGTCCTCGGACGCGATCTGAGAAGGACGCGGCAGAGGTTTGTGAGGATTTCAGTCAGGGGCCCTGCATATCCTTTGCTTACCTTCTGGCTAGCGTTCGAGTATTCACTTTGTAACTAATTGAATTATAGCTAATAGTCGAAGTCAAAATAGTATAAAATCCTATAAAGAAGTATTTCAAGTAATCTAGACTACATCCTAACACGTCAAAGCTTTTAACTTCAGAGAGAAAACACAAAACAACAACAAGAATCGGTACGAAACCAAAACAGTTCACAACATCGCGTTACACCTCCCCCCCCCCTCCCTCCCACACACACACACTAAGCCATTGATCCTGACCGTGTTATAAGCCAGCCGCACTTCCGCATCCTCCAGGAACGCGACGAGACTCCTGCGCCTCCTCCGTCCGTAGTAGCCGCCGCCGCCGCACCAGCCGCACGAGCCGCCGCAGCCTCCGCAGCCGCAGGAGGAACAGCCGCCCCCGTGGTGGTGCTGGTAATGGTGCTTCGCGACCAGGACGCCCTTTGGGGGTGAAATAGGTTTGTTGGGATTACGGATAGTGTTGTTTTAATTCTTATCTGCGCTGATGGTATATTAATATTGCTATTATCAGCATATATTAATATCATTGTAATTGTTATTATTATCCTCAGTATATTATTATTCTATCAGTATTGTTATTATTATCATTATTGTTAGCATTGTCATCCCTACTATCATTATTGATATTATTAAAATTATCATTATTATAATTATCCTTTTCCTCACTGTTATTATCCCTATCATTATCATATTTATTATCATCATCATTACCATTATCATTATCACCATTATCATTATCATTACTATTAATAATAATGATGTTGATATTTTTTTTATCATTACTTTCACGTCATTACCATTATCTTAATGAATATACATATATTATCAGTAATAGCCTCGAAATTTGCATAAAATTATAATCATTGCCACTATCAAATCACTACCAATTAAATGACAACCTATCAACGAATTCCGGAATTTACTTTTCAAATTCCCCGCCAAACTTTGTTCCCGGACACTCCTTTCCACTCACCCCAGTGAAAGCAAGGGCTCCGACGGCCAGGGTACCAACCCCCCTGCAGCATGGGGCGGGGGAGGGATGGACGCCCACGCCCATCAGCAGAACGCACGTCCACACGCCCACTGCAGCGCTTGACACCTTCATGATCTGCGACAGAATA
>BOPN01001550.1:10000-12500 GCA_017312705.2 Penaeus japonicus
TGTATGCATGTATGTATGAATGTATGTATGCATTATCAATAGGCTCCACTTCCAAGGTTATGATTGGTCAGCACCATTTGTGGGAGGAGCGTAAGTAGGCAAAGTGACCAATCATAAGCATTTGTGAGAGGAGCAGTTAAATCGTTCTTTTTTTATTTTGTGTATTTTTCTTTCTGTGCAAATCGCGTGGCCAGGATGATACGCCCCTTGCTAAGTACATATTTTTTTCTGTCAAACAAGTTTATGAAGCGATGTATTTTTACTTAAGCACATAAAAAAGAAAGAAAGAAAAAAAAAGCAACATAATTTATGTGAAGCACAACTATTGACATGTTTGCGAGATGAGATCAATGAAAACAGCATGTGAGTGAACCACACACACACATACACACAAACAAAAACACACACATTACACACACATACGCACAAACATACACAAACAAACTCACCCATAAACAAATAAGAAGAAAAGAAAAACACACACAAAAAAACAAAAAACAAACAGATAGTCATCCCATAGAAAAAAAGAAAAGCAGCCACTTCACAACAAACATCACGCGACCAGACTTACCGGAAAGGCAGAAGGATTTGTATTTCCTCAGGAGTCAAGTCCCGCGGGTCCTTTTGGGCCAACTCGCACACCAGGCGGAGGCCACAGCGCTCGTCGTCCTCCTCTGAGGCCTGAGGGAAAAGAGGGGGGAAAGAAGGGGGGGGTGAGGGGGAAGGAGGAAGGGAAGGAGTGAGGGAGAAAGAGAGAGAAAGGGAGGGTGGGAGGTAGAGAAAGAGATAGAGAGAGAGAGTTAGATAGATAGATAGATAGAGAGTGAAAGATAGATAGATAGAGCGAGCGAAAGAGAGAGAGAAAAGGAGAGTGAAAACAAGATATACATTAATTCTCGTAGGGGTGGAAATGTTTTGTAATTAGAATCCATTTTTCGAGATTATGGTCAAAAAAAGAAAGAAGAGCACAGTAATGAGAACTAACTGGAAATGCATTATGAAATGAACGCTGAAGAGTGCAATACAAAGATCCTACACTATACTGAGGATTTTTTCTCAGGAACATTAATTGATATGCAAAGGTGATGAAGCATTCCAATCGGACGGCCCCCGCTCACCTTCCGGAAAACCGACTGAACCAATTCGTCCTCTAGGAAATCGTCCACACTCCTGCGTCTCCTTCCGTAGCCGTAGCCGTGCCCGTAGCCCCCGCCGTAGTAGCCTCCGCCGCCGCACCAGCCGCAGTGGCCGCCGCAGCCGCCGCAGCCGCAGCTGTAGCAGCCACCGCCGTAGCCATAGCCGCCCCCGAAGGCCTTCGCGCCCAGAAGGAGGCCCTGAGGAGGAGAGGGGACAGGCTGGTGATGGCTGGGTGAGGGGGAGGGAGGGAGGAAGTCGAGAGGGAGGGAGGGAGAGAGAGAGAGAGAGAGGGAGAGGAGAGAAGGAAAGGGAGGAAATGGGAGGGAGAGAAAGAGGTAAGGAAGGAAGAAAGGAGAGGGGAGAGAAGAAGAGGGAGGGGGAGTTAAGGATGGATGGAAAGGAAGAACGGAGGGAGGGAAGGAAGGACGAAGGGAGGAAAGGAAGGAAGAAAAGGGGAGAGGGAGCGAATCAGTAAGAAGGGAAGAAGAAAGTCAAGGAGAAAGAGAAAAAGATAGACAGGAACAGAAGGAGAAAGAACTAGAAGCTCCTCCACAAATCTTCTCAAAATGTTACGCGCGTCATAACATAATACATCATCCACCTAAAAAGAGGACATGAAATAAATAAAACTTAAACAAGAGATTAATCCAAGACTGGATTTCCCGCGCAAAGTCACGCGTGTAAATGGTTTGGCGGAGAGTGAGATGAAAAGCAACTCTCGGCCCTTGGCTGTTACTCTCTCCCCCCCCTTCCTATTTCTCTTCCTTAGCCTTCATTCTATCTCTCTTTTCTCTCTCCCTTTTTTGTCTCACTCTCTGGCCTATTTTCTCTCTCTCTCTCTCTATCCCCCCTTTCTCTCTTTTTCTTTTTGTTTCTCTCTCTCTCTGTCTCTCCTCCAATATTTCTTCTCTTTCTTTCATTATGTGTCTTTGTCTCTTATATCCCTTTCTCCTCCTCTCCGTCTGTCTCTTTCTCTCTTTCCGCCCCTAAAATCACAAGTGAGTCAATATTTACTCCCGGTGAACTGTTGACGTTCACTCAGAGAGACAGAGGGAGGAGAGAAAGAGAGACAGGGAGAAGCAGAAAGAGAGAGAGTGAGAGAGGGAGGGAGACAAACAAAGAGAGAGAGAAAAAAAGAGAAATAAAGAGAGAGAGAGAGAGAGAGAGAGAGAGAGAGAGAGAGAGAGAGAGAGAGAGAGAGAGAGAGAGAGAGAGAGAGAGAGAGAGAGAGAGAGAGAGAGAGATAGAGAGAGAGATAGAAGAAGAAGGAAAAGAGGAAGAGAGAGAGAGAGAGGATGATAAGAGAGTGAGAGAGAGAGGAGACAAAAAAGAAAAAGGAACAAGATGAGAGAAAATATGTAAG
>BOPN01001550.1:51837-56837 GCA_017312705.2 Penaeus japonicus
TCCTCACAATTTGTTTGGCAAAATATACACACACAATACATACATGATTTTAGGAGGAGGGGGAGGGGGGAGGAGGAGGAGGAGGGAGGAGGAGGAGGAGGAGGAGGAGGAGGAGGAGGAGGAGGAGGAGGAGGAGGAGGAGGAGGGAGGAGGGAGGGAGGAGGGGGGAGGAGGGAGAGATGGAGAAGGAGGGGGTGGAGGGGGGGAGGTGGAAGAGGGGTAGGAGGAGGAGGAGGAGGAGGAGGAGGAGGAGGAGGAGGAGGAGGAGGAGGAGGAGGAGGAGGAGGAGGAGGAGGAGGAGGGGGGAGGAGGGGAGGGAGGGAGGGGAGAGAAGGGAAGGAGAAGGGGGGGGGGGGGGGGAGGAGGAGGGGGGAGGAGGAGGAGGGGGGGGGGGGGGGGGGGGGGGGGGGGGGGAGGGAGGGAGGAGGAGGAGGAGGAGGGAGAGAGGGAGGAGGAGAAGGGAGAGGGGGAAGAGGAGGGAGAGAGGGAAGAGGAGAGAGATAAAGGGAAGAGGAGGGAGAAGGGGGAGATGAGAGAGGAGGGAGAAAGGAGAAGCAGACAGTTCAGTTCAGTTCAGACAGATATGCGAAGACGTCGCTTCGCCCGGGCTATATGCTCAAGGCGGCCCGGCCTCTGCCAGCTATGAGTGCTGACTCATCTTATCTAATCTTTTCTGATCATCATCGCTGATTCAATTCAGCTCAGTTCAGAGAGATTTTGCGAAGACGTCGCTTCGCCCGGGTTGTGTGGAAGGGGTAGCCCGGTCTCTGTTGGCTATAAGTGCTGACTCATCTGATCATCATGACTGAACTTTTACCTTGGCGGTCGGATTGCCTGTAGGCGCTCCAGTTGCCAGGGGGCTAATGACAGGCATAGCCTTCTAACCAGCCCGGCGGCTGTCGTCTCTGGGCCCTGCCTGAGGAGGAGGAGGAGGAGGAGGAGGAGGAGGAGGAGGAGAAGGGAGAGAGGGAAGAGGAGGGAGAGAGTGAAGAGGAGGGAGAGAGGGGAGAGGAGGGAGAGAGGGGAGAGGAGGGAGAGAGGGGAGGAGAGGGAAGAGGAGGGGGAGAAAGGAGAGGAGAGAGAGGGGAGAGGAGAGAGAGGGGAGAGGAGAGAGAGGGGAGAGGAGGAAGAGAGGGAAAATAGGGGAGAGAGGGAATAGTTGGGAGAGAGGAGAGAGAGGGGAAAGAGGAGAGAGAGGGGAAAGAGGGAAGAGAGGGGAAAGAGAGGAGAGGAGGGAAAGAGGGAAGAGAGGGGAGAGAGAGGAGAGGAGGGAGAGAGGGAAGAGGAGGGAGAGAGGAGAAGCAGAAGAGGGGGAGGAGTAAACCAAAAAGGAAAAATTAAAGGAAAAGAAGATGAATAGCCACCACATAATAGGAAGTATGGACCCAAGCCACTTTAGCATTTCATTTTTTTTCAAGTCATTATCTTTGGTGATACAGCTTCAGCACTGCTGAACATCATACCAGAGCCCACACCTGCCTGTAAATAGCAGTGAAGCTCACAGACTAAGTCCTTGTATCATCCCACCAATTCAATAAAATTAGCTTTTTCGTATAAAACGTTGCGTGCTGATGAAATTACACTATGTCAGTATCTGTGGGTGTTTAACAAATCTGATAATTTTAACCTATTCACGCTGGATGATGTCCTATCACGTCATGGTGATATCTTGCTCCTGCCGGGCAACATCCTATCACTTCATGATCTCACCCTTAAAACGTTTTACATCCTTGTGTATGTATATAATCATAGAAGTTATATTTGTATAGGCATATCTTCATTCATGTGCAAATAAAGCTGACTGCAAATACTAAAGAGTTTCCTAAGAATTAAATAATTTGAAATGTGATGTTACTCAAAAAATGTTTCAAACATTCATCTCATGCTTATGCTTTAAAATTAGTTTTATATATTTCTTTTTACTGGTTCATTCAGTTAACAGGATGA
Source organism: Penaeus japonicus (assembly GCA_017312705.2). Classification (NCBI taxonomy): domain Eukaryota; kingdom Metazoa; phylum Arthropoda; class Malacostraca; order Decapoda; family Penaeidae; genus Penaeus; species Penaeus japonicus. The sequence goes on from BOPN01001550.1 coordinate 53,785, forward strand.
CTAGGGTATGTTTATTAGTATTCTTGCTATCATAATAATGCAAATATCAATATGCTATGCTAGTTTCAGGAATCCATCTTATATATAAGTTCTTAACGCATTCGCGCCGGATGACGTGCTGCACTTTTCGTGGTTTTTGCATCAGACGCCGGAAACGAGATATTTGGTCAAGGCCGGCGCTTGGGGTGAGCGAGTGGACAGCCCAGGCTCGCAGCTAGTGCACCCGAGAATCCAAAGGTGTTAGGCTTATGCGTTCGAAAACCCCGGCATTCTGACCGTTCAGAGCCGGAATCGCCCCGGCGTGAATGGGTTAACTATAATCAGGTTCATCATATATTGCAAAGAATGAAAGTGGCTTGAGTTCTTTAATCCTTCCTGCCATCACCACATCCCCCACTTCTAACCCCACACACCAATCAACAAATATTTCAGCAGCAGCAGAAGAGAAAGAGCGAGACTCACAACTTGAGTTCCTCCTTCATCTTGGTCAACATCTCCCGTGAAATGGATGCTCTCCCTCCCTTAAGCTTGGCTACCTTTCCTCGATTCTGGACCCGAGCCCAGATACTCGCAAACCAGCTAAGGGAGCACGAGGATAAATCTTTTTTTCTTTTTCTTTTTTTTCAAGAAGCACCAGGAAACAAAACAGTATAGGGAAACATGAGGAAAAGGTTTTTCACAAGGTAGGTTTTTACCCTGATGCTTGGAAAGAAAGGATTACTGTAAGCTTTTTTTCTCCTTCAAACACCCTAAACCAGTACTTAAAAAAACATAAATAATGAAAAAAGAATAAAAAGAATAAATAGACGAAGGGAAAGGCTGAAACCAAACCTATACTAATACATTCATAAGTAACATATACAGCAAAAACACCAAAATATGGTAACCAAATTCTGCCAAAAAACTTAAACTTCAAAAAGGCATAATTTTGCAACTGTTAAACTTGCCCCCTAAAAAGTTTTTGCCTCAATAAACATTTTCACAGCCTAAGGCAATGCTGCAATATTACTTGTGTTGCAATATTACAAGGAATATCATGAGCAGGGCATTGGGAAAAAAAGCAAATCTTCATTTACTATTTTTTGGGTTATCACAGGACTGGCCAGCCAAAAGTAGACAAATATGAATATGAACTTTGTCTCAGGGGTACATAGGCCCTTTCTTGTCTTACAAGAGAAATGGGTGGTGTCTTACCCCATAAACACACTCCAGAAGTTATGCAATGAATGCCAACAGACAATATCCCATCTCAAACTAAAAGAAGTACAAAAAAAGAAAGAAAAAAAAAGTTAAATAATAACATCTAACCTGCATTTAAAAAAAAGAAAAGGCAAGGACAAGAAAAGCTCAACATCTATAAAATTAAATCCATGAATACTTAATACAGAAAAGAAAGTGGTGGGAGGTGCAAATCAGCTATAGCTTTAGCAGAGGAGGAGGGAGAGAAAGAGAAGGAAGAAGAGGATAGAAGCAGGAAGAGATGGGAGAGGCAGAAAAAAATAAGAGAGAAAGACTATAAAACAAGAAAAAAAAAAAAAAAATGCAAAAGCTATATTTACTCACGCCTCCAACTCCTGCTTCATCTTGTTGAATTCCTCTTTGGTCATACTTCCCTCGCCCTCTCCCAACTTCTGCAACTTTTCCCGAGATGCATCAAAGTCCGGACGGGGGGGAGGAGGGGGTATCTGCCAAGAGGTTGAAAAAGGAGGAGGAGAGGAAGAAAAAAAAGAGGTAAAAGTATCAGTTGCTGTAGGATTTTTTTGGTTGTTATCTTTTACTACAACCTTATTTCTTATTAACTCTCTTTTAAAATCTTTAAACCATAAATTGAAAGAGATACATTTTTCTAGTTATTCTTTATATGATTAACTCATATGTAATTCATTCACTTATGTGTGATCAATTGAAGCATGCCAAATTCTACAAAAATAGGAGGCATATCTAACCCCTAAAGTTTGAGCTTCATGATTGAGGCAATAGCTTCAATTTTTGTAACCATGTCACCTCAAGCCTGTGGGCTGTTCCCCTACTTTTATTTCCATGTGAATGGGATGTTGTAAGGGTACACTAGTATATTTGGCACTGTTTGGCATCTTCCTTCTAAACTAAAGCTATCCTCCCCTAATCCTTATGCATTACTGAGCCTACATAAATATGTAATAAATAAAAGATTTTTAACTTGGTTAAAGTTGAAATTTTAGTTTGATTTGCAGCTGGGGGTAAAGTGAGGAATTACATTTTTTAAGGATTAACAATTAATTACAGAATTTCATCATGAATAAAACATTTACAAATAAACAATTGATTATGAATTGAATGTACAATCTTTTAAGTTATACAAAATTCACCATAGATAACAAAACATTCAAATTTAAACAACAGAATATTCCGAAACCAAGCAAGCCAAGACTCATCTGAAACACTCGATAACTCACAATATAGCCTGCATAGTCCTCATTCTCATCAAACCGGTCGTGCAGCCAGATGAACTCCTCATGCTGTCGTACAACCGAAAACTCGGGTTTGTTGTAGTCTGGCAGGGTTGTCTGTGGGGAATATGGAGGAAGAGAAGGAAGACAAAGAGGAGGGGGGAGACAGAGAGAGAGAGAGAGAGAGAGAGAGAGAGAGAGAGAGAGAGAGAGAGAGAGAGAGAGAGAGAGAGAGAGAGAGAGAGAGAGAGAGAGAGAGAGAGAGAGAGAGAGAGAGAGAAAGAGAGAGAGTGAGAGAGAGAGAGAGAGAGAGAGAGAGAGAGAGAGAGAGAGAGAGAGAGAGAGAGAGAGAGAGAGGGAGGGAGGGAGGGAGGGAGAGAGAGGGAGAGAGGGAGAGAGAGAGAGAGAGAGAGAGAGAGAGAGAGAGAGAGAGAGAGAGAGAGAGAGAGAGAGAGAGAGAGAGAGAGAGAGAGAGAGAGAGAGAGAGGGGGAGAGGGAGGGAGAGAGGGAGAGAGAGAGAGAGAGAGAGAGAGAGAGAGAGAGAGAGAGAGAGAGAGAGAGAGAGAGAGAGAGAGAGAGAGAGAGAGAGAGAGAGAGAGAGAGAGAGAGAGAGAGAGAGAGAAA
>BOPN01001550.1:64337-66837 GCA_017312705.2 Penaeus japonicus
AAACCTTCTCATCCCAATTCCATGTGCTACAACTGTGCAAGTTGTTATGCAATGTATCCCTTAAACCCCACTCATATTCACTCACTCACTCTCTTTCTCTTAAACAGAAATTTAACCACGTATCTCTCCTTTTACTCTTTCTGTATGAAGTCATCAACTTGATGCTTATTACATGGCTGCAATGTGAGAATCTCAATGTCTTGACCATTGATAACCAATAATATTTTTCCTACTGAAAACATAACCTTCTCTATTGTTTTAAGGAACAATAGTTATGGAAATAAATAAAAAATTATAATGATTTATGCAAGGAAAAATAATAATTTGAACAATATCAATAACACTGGTAATAATACTGATAAAGTGACTAAAAGAATCAGACAGGATGCATGTGATGCCTTATCTCCTCACCTCCTTCATCACCATTACCTCCCGCTTTTACTTCCTGCCGCAAATAGTAGTTAGAAGTCACTTCATAAAAACAAACAAATGAATGCATCCACAAACACATGGACACTGAGACACAGAGAAACACAGGCAAAGACATACAAGAGAGACAGAGACACACACAGGTACTGGCACACACACAGGCACAGGCACAAGCACAAGCACAAGGACAGGCACGCATAGACACAGACACCTACACACACACACACATATCTTAGTTCATACTTAACCTATCACTTTCAAATTAATTTTTTCCTTTTGTTGAAATTACAGGCTATTTATTCCTTCAATTATGATGCCCTATCACACCAAATTGTAGTTAATGTCACTTTGCTAATATATCATATATAGCCTCATATCATACCATGATTCTAGAAAATACTGGATAACACGCAGGCTGAATATCTTCATTAGTGGCATGTCAAAATTTGAGGCTAATGCTTTCTCTCTTCTTGCATGATCAGTTTTGGTTATCTGCACTTTTCTTATTACCTAAATAACTAAAACTGTTGTTGGATGACACGTTTTATCATGGAAATACAGGTTTTCCATACAAGAAATTTGCTACTGACAGACAAGGTCCCAAAGTCTATCAAAATGCAATCCTTCTTTTGTTGGTCTGAATCATTACCCAAATCCATCATCTTTGATGGATATAGCTTTCATCAATCCCATACAATGTAAATTTGAATATCATTGTTTATTACCATTATTACATTATCAAATTAAACAAGCAAATCCAATAATTTTGGCCTGACATTGGGCATCGTGACGTACATGATGTTGGGGGAGAGTGGATCACTATGTTTCTTTATCATACTATGAGTAATAACACTTCAGTGAGTGATGATGACAATTATAATCATAATTACTATAACTGCCAAACTATTAAGCAAAATGGGTTTCACCTAACATCCAAAACGTAGATGGCACCACTTTCTTCTAGCACCAGCATTAGAGAGAGCCTTGAATGGCACCCATCCAGTCTCTAGCAAACACAATCTTTAGAAAGTGATAGCACACAGCAAAATGCCAATGTCATACTTTAATGTATCGGTGATGAAGGATGTGCAGGCAGAAAAATAAGAGGATGGTGACACAAACCATGCCCAGTGTCTACAATATACCCTTGTGTCAGTAAGGGTGCCTTGAACTGTGGCAATTGCAGTCATAAATACAGGTTTCCTTCTTCTTCCCTATCTCTTCATGATATCTTCGTAGTGGATGGCTTTATTTTTCGTATTCGTTTACAACGGTATACAAATGCGAAAAAAAATTAAGTTGCTTTTAGTCCTATAAAATAGCAATAATTCTATTATGCTGAGTATAAAGAAATAATGAGCTGATATGGACCCTATACTATAATTTTAGTCAACTGCAACATTCATAGAGCCTGTCATATGACACACAAAAAGTTTTACAATGAGTGACTGAAAGAGTGGGAAAACCCATCCTGGAGACTGGGCAAGCAAATCTTTCACTGTCTGCAATGGGTTAATTATAGAATGCTTGTAGACTCTTCTTGGCAATCTGTTGTTAAATAGGGAACCAGCACAACCTACATCTTGACATATATAAAACATATATGGAAGAGGGTTGATGTCTTTTACTGGAGAGCCAAAGGTATGGTAGACGTGATAATTACCACTACTGTTGTGTATTTTACTTATGGTGTTAAATATTTTATTAATTTACCATTTGTCCCAGTAAGGACTGTTCCAGCTATATTCATCAAGATGTTGCAATCATTCAAAACTACTTGCAGTGACAAGGACGGCAGATGCTGCTAGTGAAATGTTGTATTTGTGAATCTTGGAATCTACCTTGCAGAGGAAGTCTTCCTTAAGTACAATGCATAACTCCAGAAACAAAGTTGCATTTTGTCAGCAGTTTCCAGTAAAGTGAACATTTACAATATCTATAGAATTAGATAAAATTATAATCAAAATAAAGAAAAAAATAGTTAGACATTGGTGTCTTTACCTCTCTGCTTATAAAACATTAGTAATTGTTGATATGGTAAATGTTACTAACAAGATTGTGTCCATCACTG